>DWTW01002069.1:0-11599 GCA_018246275.1 Papilio slateri
CTTGTTTACTGTTTCGATTGTACCCTTCAAAATAAGTAAAAAAATAATAATCAAAAAATGCTGAGCGCATTTATTTTCTGTAGACAATGTTACAATCCCTACACACGTACCTTGAGTTACCGTAAGTTAGACCTTTAAGTAATAAAGAATACAAATGACAATTAGTACTAGTAAAGGACAATGGGCTATGCTACGCTGTATGTATTGGACGAATAGACAAGCCCATGATAAATTTTGAAGAACAAAATGTATTTCTCATCTTCCGTGTAACACTTAAATCTTTAAAAAATCGATATAAATGGTTTATAAAGGTTATAAGGTTTAAGTTACCATAAACTAAAAGAAAAGTATTATTAAAAAAAAAGTATTGGGCCCTAGTATGTCTTCGATCTTTGACTAAAGAGCGTCGGTCACATATCACGTAGAAACGGAATATCGAGTAGAAATTGGAAGTCTTGTATCGGCAAACGTAGCTATTTTATAGGATCTCTATAAAACGTATTCAGACTGGTAGGATAAAATTGGATACATGTATGCATAAAGCATAAGGCTTGGTTACGACAAGAATCTTCGTTGCGTAGGACAATTAATAAGCCTTTTTAAACTAAAAAGCGGCAAACCTGTGGTTTGTCCAGCTACAATCACAATTTTACGGTCGCGTTGCTATTCTTTTTGTAGGGATGAAGGTTTTAAGGTACCTAATGGACGATGTGGTGGTATGATAATGCGTTTAGTCTGACTAGTTATTAATACAAACGGTTACTGTTACTAAAATTAGGTCACACCTAAATCTAGAACCAGCTCGTTCAGGTGTGCTCGACTATTGATTTTTTTGTGAATGATTTTGTGTGCCAATTTGAACATTGAAACTTGCTAGATGATATGCGTATAAATTGCTGTCCATTTTGATTTACCTGGTTGTATCAAGAATATTTGTCGTCTTTATGTACGTATAAGATACAAAATTATGTAACAAAAGCGTGAAGAAATACCTCGTCAGACGTCGAGTGATTTACGCGCGAAGCCGCAAACTCAAAATGAAAATATGGCGGTTGTCAGGCTCATGTGTGTATGCAATGCTTATCTGGAGCCTTCGTGAAGAGCATAAGTTAAAAGTAACGACTTGAGGAAGCACATTTTCACTTTAAACGATGATAAGGCGCCTCCGGTAAGGGTGTGATGATCTCTCCCTGATTAATGGGGGTTTGAATATCAACTGACTATTTTGGCACCACGTATGAAATTAATTTAAAGTAGCTAAGGGTATATAGCTTTACATTTACAAACTAAGAAATCTCTCGTATTTAAAATATCAGTATAGATATAGATTTTATTAGAAGGTTTTGTATACTTAGGTGAAGTTCGAACTTATTCATCTGATCGATCGATCTGTAGGTTACAGGGGCATCTTTTACTTATACTTGCTTAATTTTTACATATCTTTAATACATCTTCGTTAGTACAATTACAGTTTTAAATTTTTTACTTGCTCTCTGAGCGAGTTCACAAGGGCTAATTAACTTGTATTCTCAGTTAAAATAATGACATCACTAGTTGTTTTTAATAAGAAAGTAATAATTTTATCACGGATGCGATTTTTAAAGCAATTAAAACATTGAAAAAAGGGGAAACAACGAAGTGTATAGTATGCGCGCACACGCACAAGTCGAGAACGCTGTCGCAGAGGAAGAAAGAATGAATAAGAGAACGTCGTGCCGTTTGCCGTGACGGCATACGGCCGTGCTGAGATGGCAGGCGGAATGTTAAATAAATTTATGAGAAAACAAAACGTCATTATACAAAATGTAAAACGAAGCAGCGAAGGAAATACAAGCAGTCACCTTATCTCTTAATGTAATGCTAATGTTGGGATCAATCTCGCTTGGTTCCGTGAAGACGTCCCCGTCTAGACTAGACTTAGTGTCAGACAATCTGACTGTTACAAATAGAGTCGGCACGGTGCCCGCTAAAGTGACTGGAGACGGATTGCATTACGCCTGGCGTAATCTTTGTCAATCTTAAGTTGAACCGAAGCGTCATGTGACTGCGCTTATGTTCGGGTGGCTGTTTTAATTTGATTTATACATAAATACATACAGAAATAACTTACAATAGTTTTGATATCTATTTATCTTCATAATAAATACTAAATAATACTAATACTACTTAATTTGGTTGTATTTTTTTCATGGTATTTATTTAATTATTTATATATGTATTAAAATCAAACCAAATGTAGAAAAGCACTTTATATGCACATTATAATTTAATAAAACTAATTGCACTTTACTTTTTTATATTATATTTTATTAGTAAGTTTTCAGAAGGTATTAAATAAACCGAAGAATTCGTAGTATAATAAAACAATTGAGAGACATAATTTCTTAACTACTCGGAGAAAAAAATACATAAAAAGGCCAGACCTGATCCGGTAATGAGCCCCTCGTGACAGGTTGGTAGCGGAAAAGGCTTTTAATAGCAGAAGACCGACCGAAACAAGAGTGAGAAATTAAATGGCTCGCATTATTTTTTACTTATTAACTTAACAATGGCTCGATGAATGTGTGAAGTTCGCATATTAGCCCCTTTTTAAATACCTTTTCAATATACAATATTAGTGAACACAGCGCCGAGCCTGATTAAAGGGCAGAGAATACTCAATTAAACTGGTTTTATTTGTGAGCTCGACACCTGCTTGATCGTCGGGCGTGTTCTCACAAAGTACATTTTATTGCACATTTTTGTATTTAAATCGACATGTAACGATAATTATATGGTGTGCTGCAAGAATAGCACCCCACCTTTCAATCGAGCAGGTGTGATATCACCTTTAACTAAAGTTTAGGCGTACATTGTTGTTTTACGCTTTTAAGATTTATTTAATTAAGTTAGCTTTATCTATGTCTCCAATTAAAATCAACGAGGACTGCTGTCAAATCAAAAATTGTCGATTCAGTTTTTTATCAATAAACGCCTAAAATAGTCACAAAAATCGCAATCCCTACGATAGTACAAGTTCGGTTTACCTACCTCCTGTAGGTTCAACGACCTTCAGCCCCTGCGGTGGGGTGACACGCCATTGTTTGAGGATTCCAATATTTGTAAGGTGTTAAAATTTATGTCGTGTTGCGAATTTCATCGCTTCCGGTGTTATAAAGCCGCGTACAAATTTACAGAATTTACTGTTTAAGGAATGAATGATAACAGTAAATACGGTAGTTTAAATTGGTTAACGACGTCTTCGTCGATTTTGTAGTGTTATTTATCTTCTATAATAATTTATGTTATATTTACGCGAGCATTCGGTACGATACCAAAGATATTTTAACGTAAAAACGTTAGAAATAACCATCGGTATGCGTCGTTCTGGTTTTCTCTTTGATATAGGAAATAAATTATAACTACCCCGCACAATTCCTGTTTCATCTAAATTTGATTAACTAAAGGCTCGGTACAATATTCGGTTCGGTACAATATACCGCAAACAGGCCCACTGGAAATGGAATTGGAAGTCATGATCAATATAGCCATTCGTATAAAGAGCCGATATTGATTCTGGCAGTGGCCACTTACGGTCAGTAATCATACATGCGGTAGCCCCTCGCCCCCAGGGGCACAATTACGTGTATCTAAGGCAAATTTCCTCTAACTCTGACCCACAGTTACTCTGCTGCGGTAGCGGAACAGTTATGGAAGCAAATTAAATAATACGATTCTATATACAGGGCCGCTATTTGCAGTTGCTTTGCCTTGTTCACGTATGTAATTACGACTATGGAATGTTTCAATTGATTACGTGAAAAGTATAGGCAGTTAATGGTTCACATATGAGTACTCCCTACTGGTAAATGCAGGCTTTCCTATTAGAATAATTCTTAGCATAAAAGTTTCGTAATTATAGTGTCGATCAATAAACTTTTTAAATTTTGGAACATGTAGGGCTAATTTTTCAGATGATGAGAGTCTTTAATTAATTTTAAAAATATTATATATAATTAAATTATAACAAATAACATTAAATTCATTTAAGCACCACTACATCGCAGAATATCTTCACGCCGATATTGTGGGGTAACATTTCGTCTAAAGAGTGAGGAGCCGCTCCCTCTGATCCGCTCGGCATTATCTCTTTCTTGTCTACTTCTCTAAACAAAGACCTCCCCCTATTCAAAAGATTACTCTACTTTCTTTTTGCCCGATGGTCAGCCTAAATGGCTTGACCTATTTTGAAGTGTGAGGTGTCATTCGATTCGTATTCTTCCCCAGAATGTCATAGGGATCATACAGTCAGTCGTTTTCTTTAATTAACTATTGCTTATTTCTTAACTAGTTCTTTCCTCTTCCAGTACAGATGCTGGTCTAGTATCTTTAACACTTCTGTTTGCGATGGGTAGCGGATAGAAGTGTTAAGGGGTAGTCGTACTTTTTTATATTTAATAAATTATGATAGCATTTTCTTTACAACAAACTCTGACACCGACCAGCCAGCACATATTGATCGTATGTTCCGTTACTAATCGCCGCAAATGAAACCAAATCAGTACATATCCCGGACCGCAAGCCCATCGAATACGTCAGCGGTATTGAATAGCGCCGAGCGAGCTTGTGTTGGTATTTAACAAAATATTTGTCACCAGCCAGACTGTCGGAACGCACGACTCCGGTTTTGGCTGGATCGATTATTACTGACTCAGGAATCCTAATTAGTACCATTACAAACGTTTCCACTGATCATTGTGCTCGGGAATTGAATGCGGGGTTTCGCGGATTTGCATTCAGTAATGGGATTAATAAATAAATATGCTATAGTTATAATTAATTTGCGGTTCTCAGGTGGTACGTATTATGACCGCCAGGGGTTTCCGCTGAGTGCCCAACAGTGAACAAACTGTGGTGGAATTCAGTTATGTTACATTAAGATGATGGATAGGTGAAGATTTCTTGAAAGAAACCAAGATGAAAAAAATATTCCTGAAAAGGTAAAGGAAAATTCTTGTCTATCTATGTATGAAAAAGGTTTGTGTGTGTTAATACCTAACTCATTGGCAATTCCGAAGTTAGAATGGCTTTTTATTTGTGCCGCTAAGTTGTATCAAAGGCCTTGTTGGAATTGAGAGAAATGCGTGGATCGCGCGGAGGCGCGTGTCGATCATTTACATACATTAAGAATCAGAGCTTATTCAAGAATGGAGACGTCTCCTTCACGATTATCATTTTGTTTGCGAGTGTTTTACAATTGAAATCATGAAACGCGCGCGACGCCGGGAATAGGATATTTCATATTAAACTTGTGACAACAACATCCATACGCATACATATAAGTATATTGTAATGTATGCAACTTTATTATTTTTAACTAGCATTTTAAATTTCGTTTTCCTTCGTTAGGCTTACCAGTAATTTGATTACAACAACAAAGCAAATAGTATAAACACTTTGAAAATCAATGGAAACTTTAATCATTTTTCAAACTTTATGAGAGTGTAACTTTTATAAAAGCAATTTGCTTCAAAACAATTCAATTCAATTCTCGAACACAATGACGGAATCAAATAACATAAATATATTTCAAAGTTTTTGACTTCACATTCATACAATCAATATGTAAAATAATTTACTTGTTACAATTGCGATATATTTCGTAAGTTAATATGTTTTATTGTTGATGATTGATCTATACGGCCAGTTTTCGTAGTCAATATGAATCAACAGAGGGGGCAGCCCTACCGCTTGGCGGCGACGCGACGACGGGGCGGCGGCTTAGAATTCGATAGGGCTGGTGACATTTAGATCTCCAACCCACTTTCAATAAGGTCAATATGTATGGAAGAATAAATTTACATCCAATTACGTCTACTAAAAGATTTATTGAATATTGACTCGTTGAAATGTCAACAAAAATATTTATCGGTAAGATAATATTATGATGAAGGTGACCAAATGTGACGAACGAATTTGCTAGACAACTTTCTCTGTAAAAAAGTAAAAAAAATATTCTACTCTCACTGTATTGAAGAGAGGCTAAATAGATACTAACGAAATATTGTTTTCAATTACATTTTTTGTTCTTTTATAGAAGAAGGTGGCAAACGAGCTAGCGGTACACACGATATTAAGTGACCACTACCCATATGCATCTGCAACAAACTAATGAGTTGCAGATGCGTTGCCTACCTTTAATGGCCAGAGGAAGGGATAAATAGAAAAAAGGATATTTCCTCTTTCTATCCATCCCCTCCCCCGTCAAATCCTCTTCCCCATCCACATCCTTTCCTTATTAGAAAAGAATATGAAGGGAAAAATTACTAATATTAAGGCCTCCGGTACCTCACTCATCAGACGAAACGCAGAAAGACTTCTACTTTACGCCTGTCTTCTGTGAGGTCGATGTATTTCACCGGTCGAGCCGGCCCTTTCGTGCAACAGACGTTATTGTTAGTGGCTTTACCACTGCCAAGTTCAAATTGCTGTAGATTTGACAACCCTAGCAAAAACGTATAGACGGCGCCATACGGCTCTGGGCAGGGCTAGCTCAGTTTATAGATTTATTCAAATATTTTTCTTTTTATTTACTTAGTTGATTGACGTATGAAAACTTATATTCATCGTGCTTGTCCCTTTAACAACTTGTTTTCAAACAGAGTTATTGATAGTTCATAGCTGTATGGACAGCCTTAACCAAACTCCGACACGTATCCGAACATCTTAAAAAGCTACTGAGATAAAAAAAAACAGTTCTGAAAAGAGCAATGAAGAAACTAACGGCACTGAGTGTGATGTGTCACAGAAATATACATATACATGATTTTGATATTCGTAAATGTTTTACTGACCTAGCTGATCTAAGATGTTTAAGAAACATGCATAGATTTTTGTTGTAAGAATTGAAAATTTACGTTCGGTATCATCTGATTTTGAGTTGCAAGGGCATCGCTAGCATTTAAGAGATAAGATTCTTGGGTAAATAAGAAGAGAAGGGGAATGGCAGTCGCGTCATTGGGTTACCTGATTCTAAAACCGTAGAAGTTTAAAAACATCTCTGTCACGGCAGTTTTCTATCTGACCTATACATATGTTATCACGTAAAACAGTAAATACATTTTACAATTTATATTAATACATTAATCTCATTACATATAAAAATTAGTTTAATAGCTAGGAGTATGAGCTATAAAATCATAAGTTAGAAATATTACCACGTAAACTGTCCTGGCCCGTACACAGAACTAAAAATCACATTAAATCATTTCTACCATAACACGAGACAAAAAAGATTAATTACCTGTTTTATGACAATCGCAGTAAAATATTATGTCTCACAGATAAAATCTAATTTATTATGGTTGAGTAAAAAAACGGAGAGGAGAAAAAGTAAAGCGTTCAGTCCGTACGACAATTAAAACTGTTTTTTTTTCCTACTAGTTTCCATTTCGAAATAACTCATGTTGAAGGGACGTCTGGTCTAGCTATTAAAAAAAACATTCATTTTTATTTTTAGTTTATTCGACATTGGACTTTCTGTCTGTGCTTTAAATTAGCCGCGACGTTCGCTGTTGGAGCGCATAATTTACCATTCATTCATTGATTTCAACAACGCATCAATTTTAAACTTTATAACTATAAAGTTAAAGTTATATTTAGATTACGACTTGCTCTCCATGTCTGGAGAGCAAGGGACAGTATGATCGACATATGGCGATTTTCGTTTCGACTTTTTTCTCAGAGTCAATCTCAGAACTGCAGTCTATATTTTGCCAGAGATAATGAGGGGATCAAAAAGGGACGATCGAGGACTGATTGTTTCTTGTTGGGATTTTCAATTTGAATACAATTGAGTGATAGTTTTGTATATTTTTCTTATTGGGTGTTATCCTTTTTTATGGATTTCTAAGGAAACTTTCCCTTGACATATTCTTGACAACACACCAACCACCTTATTACCTGATATTTATTTTTAACAAGCAGTACCAGGCATGCGTTGCTACGTAAAGAAAAAAGGTAAAATTGGTGCATATGGTTTTTATTTATAATTTTTTCGTACATGTAACAATCAAGAGATCGTTAATAGCTTCAATGTTATTGAGATATTGAGCAATATTTTATACACATTGTAGGTTGAATTATAAATTATGATAAACACTATTTTTAATATTCCAATAAAATATATTAACATGACGCTAATTAGTAATACAGTACACGAGTATGGAGTATTCATTAAAATCAATGTATAAAAGAGTTGCTTGTAAAATCATCGCCTCTAAAACGTACCGCATGTATTACCCGTCAACTTGCTATTAATATAAAGGATGTAATATTTGAAATTCGATACTTAAGCCAGCCATCACTAATTAGACGAAATGAACACAGGCCCATTACGTCCTATTACATAATGAGATTGATATGCCGGCTAGTGATGTGCCTACGATATTTATCTTAAATATCGATATTCAACACATTTTTTTTAATTAATAATCCGTGTGGATGTATCCACCTTCTGGCAGCAGTAGTAGCAGTTCCGTTTCCTCTCACTTCATAACAGCCTAGCGAACCTGAAATATCTGTGGGTCAGGCCCCTTCCCATAACTTTTCATTTTTCTTATGTACTCTTCTGTCGTGTAAAAAGGCAGGTTAGGTCTCCTCAACTAATCACACGGTGTTACACCGGAACCAGACCATTATAGTTGTTATGTTAAACAATAAAATGGGAATAAAACAATATAAGTTTACCGACACCAGGAATAATCACGCGTGACATATAGTCAACCTAATAAGAATTATTTAGCTTGCTTAACGGGCTTGCCTTAACTTTATAAAAGAATATCAGAAACAAATATTTTATTTAGAATTTTCTTTTTTTTTGGTGTTCTATTATTGGAAACGCATCACTACGCCATAGTGCGATATACCGGCGTTGAAATTCTTTACAAGTGGAACTAATTGTCAGGATGACTTTGTTAAGGCGGCTCCGAACAGAAAATAATGTTGTAAAAGGCTCTGTCGGCTGTCAGTTACATCGCAATAATCTCTACGCTGAGTAACTGAAGCCTTTGAATATCGGATTTATTTCAATCTCCGCAGTTTAGGTACCACGTCTTTCGCGAGTTAACGTCGATATTGTTTTCTTATCCTGTCTTCTCATGGTTTAAGCTTTAAATAAAATCATGCTGGCATATCGAATGATGGAGTTGAACATTAATAACAATGACGTACAAAATTAGTCTGTTAAAGATGGATTCACTACATACACGAAGGTTCTATCGAAGCGAAGAACAAAACCACTAGGTAGCCTGACACGTGACCTAACAAAACAACTGAAATGACGTCAGTATGATCTCTGGAAATTAATTGAAGAAAAAGCTTTACAAATCAACGAATGTATTTGAAGTTATGTTAACAAAATAACATACAAAGCAATTCAATTTAGAGATACATTTAAGTCTTCTTTATTAATGCAGTGCTAATTTATAAAAAATTAAACTGATTTAAAAACTTTAAATCACAAATCTTGGCGTACTAACAATTAAGTAGGGTGGACAAAAAGGAGGGTCCCGATGAAAGCGCCATTTTTATGGAGGTCAAGCTTAAGAAATACGAGCGTCGGTGTGTCGCATCCGTAGACGTAATTGATACAAATGCTTTGACACCATTTACACTGAATGGGGAAATGAATGCGCTTTACTTCATTATAGTAAACTGGTCTACGCTCAGGACGAATCGTATTTTTTTATTTATTACATTCCAATAGAAAAGAGTACATGAAATGACTAATAGCGTTACAAAGTTCGTATAAATTTATTTTGTTAATAAATTTTATATTGTATTGTTTTAATCAAGCGGAGAGAATTTCTGTATTTTTCTTTTTCGGTGCAATTTAATTATTAACATTTATAATGTTGATATTTATTTTTGTCAAATCTGCATCAAATTTTACCTCTTTGCAGGAGGAAGATTTAGAAAAGAATAATTTATCTGCTAAGACTTCGCTTTCGAACAATATATGTATACTTCAAAAATCGACATAGCAAAAGGGTAGGCTTTTTAATTATGACATACCACAAAGAAAATATTTATTGTTCTCAAGCGTTCAACAATGGCCTTTCCCGTGATGTTGTTGTCAACATTCAACCCAAAAATTAATAGGTGTTCGCCATTCGTCGAGTCGTCGAACAATCAGCGCTGGCGTCGGCCAATCTTTGTCCCCGGTACAATATTAAATTAATGTAATAATAAAGTTTAATTTCGCACCTGTCAGTCTGTCAGTGCTTTGACAACGGGGAACGTTTCCATTTCCGAAAATATTTCGTACCGGAGACGTAGACGTACCTTTTTGAAGTCCAAATTGATTTTGCGTCGTGTTATTAATAAAGGAATTAACTCGACGACCTACTTGTGTAGTATCAACTTCCGTACTGCTACGATACTCAATAGACTTTACCTGAAACAGAAAATATATGAGTTAATAAAAAAAAGTATTCACCACACCATTACAATACAGTAAAGATTTTGCAAAACAAAAATCTGTATAGAAACATCTCAGTACGCGTAGTCATAGGATAAGGCCTTAACTTAAACAAGGAAATGTTTGCACATTACTGCTTGGCGCTTGAAAAAACAGTCGTTTTGGATTTTTACTTAAATCACCTACTTGTATAAGACCTATATAGTTCCACTTGACGACCGATTTATCAATTTAAATATTTCCGTTTTAATTAAACATTCGTTTTACTAGATTTATGTTTGGACAAAAACGTCATAGACGTTACGCAATTAAATGAAAATCTATTTGTCTTTTTTGTTCAAAAGATAATTACAAAAGATTAACTATTAATTATCTAGTCGCGTAAGTAACCTCAGCATTGAGACACAGAGCAGAGATATTAGCGAGTGGTTCTACTGTAACCGTTTTGCTCTGTGACTTATCTCTTACAATTCCACGCCAGATGCGTACATAAAGCTCTTTAACAAAAGAATCAAGCATATTACTAACAAGCTTGATAAAATATGCGGAGGAGTCGTGTAATGGCGTACGTTGTACCCGAGCGAACAGTAATTTTGTTAAATAATAAGATTTAAAATATAAAAGGCACAGTATAAATGAAAATAGAAAAGTATTTTCATTTTTATGCGGTTCATTTATTTATTTGAAGTTTGATTGAAACCTCTCTTTGAATTATATATAAAAGTTAATTTAATTACTTAAAACTATTACAGGAAACTGGAAGTTTTTCCGAGACCAATAAAATGGCATTTATTTGGCCATAGACAAAATAGATTCTAAATCCAAAAAAAAATTATAAACAACTTGTATTAAAATCACAGAAACATTAGGACTAGAAAATGTAACTACAATAATAAAACTTAAATGTCGATACACGCCCCATCCACTCAACACTCGACGGTGTGCTGCGCTCTAAGGCACTCTACGAAGCGCCCATATGGGCGGCGAGGCCCTTGAGCAGGAACAACATGGTCCTGCTGCGACGTGCGCAGCGGACCATGGCTCAGAGGGCCCCCAGGGCTTACCGCACCGTGTCGTACGAGGCGACGTGCCTGATCTCCGGGAGCCTCCCCTGGGACCTCGACGCCGAGGTTCTGGCGG
>DWTW01002070.1:0-11594 GCA_018246275.1 Papilio slateri
ATATATATATATATAATATTGCTATGCATACTATAACAAATATACAAAAAATAACTGGTTAAACATTAATTATCGACCATTTAAATGATTGCATCAATGAAGTACTTAAATAAGCATTTAAGACGAGTTGTAATTGCGTATTGTGACCGAGGCACGTGGTCACACGACGAGTGTGTGCGCCCAGGATGTCCCGTGAACGCCGATACTCGTTCAGTTCACTTCTCGAACACTTCCGATATACATCGTTCTCGATATATTCACGACATAAAATTCATGGTGTACATCAGACTAAACTGAACCTCAAACAATTTCGTGTTTAGCTCGGTATAGTTACTTTTTGAAAGTCAGTCTTCACTACGCTAAAGTTTTTAAATCTGAAATTAAAAAAAATGACATCGGTTCAGAACGGACGTAAGAATAAACCCTTAGATGTAGTTATCGTTGGAGGAGGTTTGGTAAGTTTTTTTTTATTTTTTTATTAAAGCAATAATTTAATTTAATAAAAAAAAACTTCTATCAACATGAACACTTTATTTATAAAGAGCACTAGCTTTTAAAAGTTATATTTAGACATTTTAAACAAGTTTTAAAGAATTATATTAAGCTGATCTTAAGCATAAGCGTATATTATTAATGAATACGTTGAATATTTCATACAATTGTTTTTTACCAATAATCCGATTGTGAAATCTTATGCAATACGTGACAGTAACGGTTTTATATCAATTAAATATTTGTTTAAGATACATATATATACATACACAATTCTATAAATAATTACATGTGTTATATGATTTTCATTTGTCATTAAAGGAAAATCAATAAATTCTTTAATGTTTTTTCTTCAAAATATTCATTATCAATTCAATCATTAAATAATAATCTATCAAATTTAATTAACCATAATCTAATACGATTGTATTTAATTATTAAAAATATCCGAACTGATTACCTGTTTGTGTCCGATTTGTCGAATTGTTATTGATTTTGTGTCTGTATGACAATGTTATAAATAAATAAACGAGGAAATAAAAACTGAATTTGGTACTGACTAGTAGTATTATCGGTTTAATTTCAATTGGTAGTGAAATTGAACTTGGCTTGTTTCTCTACGTACTATCAAAGAGTATAAACACTGATCAATACAACGTATGTATGTATATTTAGTAGAGAAAGGTCAGCTATAAATTTTCTATACGCATAAACATTGACCACATCAAGAAAATAAATTAATTGGTTGATAACATTCGTAAAGCGAATGGAGAATTCTGTTTATAATTTGTGACATTGAGATAATATGAAGCTTCAATAGCCTAGTGAATGAATGTTATTGAAATTAACAGTCATGGGTTCAAACTCCAGTCGGATATGAGAATACTAAAAATATTAGGCGTGCACAATAACATGAGACTCTCAATTCCCCGAGTGCGCCCTTGTTTCTACAGCCGGTATCAATGTTTTACTATTATCGCTAGTTTCCTTCACTACGTGTACTTTTTTATACACTGTACAAGAATGTCACAGTGACGTCATCGGACTTAGATTCCATGTGAAAAACCTTTCACGACTTTTAACCCTACTACGATAGACAGAGATAACGATCGCTTAAAAATCATGCCCAAAATTAGTATACGAAAAAATTAATAAATTCGATTCAGTACTTTCACAGTTTCATTATCTCAAACAAAGCAATATTTCCTATGAATATTAACAGTATAGATATAATAACACAATTTTGTCTCGGCCTTAAATCGAACCCCTATTACTGCAACAAACAGTATGCCATTACACTCGTATTTAAAGATTAAATGGCTGTTAAAATATTTAGAAGTTTAAAAAACTCATTTAAAACTCGTTGCGGTACTGATAATTAATAAGTTTTATCGTGATATCAGCTTATGGTAAAATAATAATCCTTTGACAGGTCGGATCACTGGAAGCGTTGTACTTGGCCAGGAGGGGTCATCGCGTACGCCTCTACGAATACCGTGAAGGTGAGCAGGGCTCTTTAAATTCGTAAGGCACGTGACGACCGGTCTACAAGTTATAAATTGATATAATATATTATACTGCCTTATCAATTTAAATACAAGTAATCTTCAAGAATTGTTAATAACGTTAGAGGCATTGAAATACCACACTAAAGTGGTTTTTACGAGTGAGATGTCCATTTTTATATATAATATTTTAGTTGTACAATCATATTAGTTTAGACTAGACCATTCAATTGAAAAATATTACTTTAGCGAGGCTATAAATATTATTTGTCTAGACTTGGTCTATCGTTCGACTATAAGGCTTTGCTTTTGCCAGAAAGTCAAAGATAAAGAACCGATTAGGTTAGGTTAGGTTTGGTAGTTTCTTAGATTGCAATAGGTTTGAATCCACCATTTAACTAAATTGTCTCAAACCATTTCCCAGTAAAATCTAAACATAGTTGTAATGGTTAAGAAGAATTATAGTAAAATTAGTTTACATTAATCGAGGGGTCTAATCGTAATGAAGTTATTATATATTTGTATAAACAAAGCAAGATCTAGGAAAAGCGAAATATAGACCGATAAAGATATTCTGGCTAAATAAATCTATGGTCACTAACCAATTCTATTCAAATTCGTCGTGGGGAACGCTCAGGTAATTAATAATTCTCGAAAAGAATTGCCCGAACTATCGAAGCAAACCTTTCACAGAGTACACTCAATTGATTAAAATGAACGAGTTTAAAAAACCGAAGGTCAAATGAAAGGGAATTTTTAGACAAATATTAACATAGGGTTTTGAATGCTGGGTCTTGAGTAAGAAAGATGAGGAGCGCTTACTGGTGTTTGAGCGTGAGATACTGCGACGCATTTATGGAGCTGTTTTCATCAATAATCAATGGTGGACACGATACAGCCACGAGCTGGACTAAGTCAGACAAATATCGTTAAAGCCATAAAAATTGAACGGCTACGATGGGTACGACGTGTCGTAGGATTGCAGAGTCCCTAAGCGTTTGTTGGAGAGTCAGCCAGATGGTCAATCTCGGGTAGGCCGAAGTTAAGATGGCTGGATGACGACGAGTCTTTAAAATGATGAGATGAGATTGAGATGATCAAATAAAGGTCGAATTAATAGTTAATGCGTAAATTAACCAATACTGTCAATCGAAGCGATTCTATGATAGAATATGTTCCATAGGTGATCTTTACGATAGGTTAATTGGTTAATTAACAGCCTATTGTCCAATTTCGGCGCTACACTTGTACTCATAAAGATGTTCTATGGTATTTTAAAATAAATTAAACGACTGCCTAACGAAATATTTTGATTTCGAATCTGACATTCTAAGATTGTTTTATTCAATCTTCAAATACAGGGCTAAAATTAGTTCGAATGATTGAAAAGAATATTAATAAATAATATTAACACGGTTTGCTAATAATGATACAGATAAAACATTGTATCTCAGGCTGGAACAGAAAAATATACCTAAATAGATTTTAAAGTGCTATAAACTTTTTACTTTTTACAGATATACGAAATACCCCAACTGCCAGGGGGAGATCCATTAACTTGGCATTGTCTGTGCGCGGGAGGAAGGCGCTCAGAGGCGTCGGCTTAGAGCAACAAATGGTTCAAGAACACGGTATCCCTATGGTCGGACGCTATATACACAGGACTGACGGCTCGACCTATATCATACCTTATGATTCACGAACTAATCAGGTAAGAGAATTCCTTGTAAATTTATTGAAGTGACACCTTTTGGTATACTTCCTTTCGTTATTATATTATCACCTAAGTTGCTGCTTTTGATAAGTACTGTACTTACATTAGAGTACTTTGATATTAAGAAAATGAATTGAGGACGATTTAATTGAAATTGGAAAACCAGATGATCTAAAGCTTCTTTTATAAAGTGATGTACAAATAATTTTATATTACAAAGTTCACAGATGACTGTAATCACTTGATTTTAAATCTATGAATGCTATAAAATTCCTGTATGATCATTCTTATAAATTATTGAAGACGCAGTTGTTTGCAATGATAAGAATTAATGGGTAATGCTAACTTTTTTTCTATTGAAGAAGATGGCAAACGAGCTGACGGTTCATCTGATATTGTCATAGACATACGCAACAAGAAAATAAGTTGCAGTTGCGTTGCCTGTGTGGAGGGGATAGACAGGAAAAAGGATACTTCCTTTTTCAATATACCCCTCCTCCTCTCTTTCCCCTCCCATCCTATCTTTATCCGGAAAGTGTAGGAAGGGGAGAAGGACTGAAATTGAGCATCCGGCCTCCTCACTCATCAGACGAAATACAGAAGCATTACTTCATTCTACTTCACGCCTGTCTTCCGTGAGGTCGTGGTATTTCACCAGTCGAGCCGGCCCATTTGTGCAACAGATGTTGTTGAGGGCTTTACTATTGGCAGCTAAGTCTGTCTGCAGGTTTATGTTTTTACGTTTTTACGAAATATGAGTGAAAGCCACAATACCAATGTGAAGTAGTAATAAAAAGATTTCTCCATTTCGTTTCGCATGCAGGTTAATCCTGATTGTTCTCTTTTTTATTTTTCAGTGTATTTATTCTGTGGGGCGGAACTTTTTAAATTCTCTACTATTAAAAGGTTTGTGAGGTTGCGAAATATTTTATTAAGAATTTATTTTAAGTCATATAACAAAGTTATTTCTATTACTACAATATTGTGAACATTTAACTTATGACAGCTTTACTTAAGTTAAAAAAAACTATGATTACGATTCCCATCCAATATTTTTCAATTTAATATCAAGTGTGCATAAACATAAACATGGTTAACCAATGCTTTGCTCCTGATTATGTATATAGTTCGTTTACATTATTCAAAGGTAATTTAATAATTAAATAAAGTTTCATCGAATTAAGCATTATTATGAAAGAAAAAAGTGTAAACTTTTTCGCTTAATAAAATCCAATTCACACAGACCCAAAAGAAGTCACACTTCAAAAATGAAGCAATGTTAATCGCTAATGTCATTACTGGCTTCTTAAACCGTTTCGATTTTTTACGAAAACAAATTGCCTTACTTCTTACTCAGTCTTATTGAAAATAAAATAGCATAGCCTTTTTCACTCTTTCCCCCAATCTTTGTTCATCTTCATCAATCATTTTTCTTCCCTTTAGTTGTTCATAGAGTGTGATCGATACAATTTCAGTCTGAACTGTGATTTCATTCATTCAATTTGAAGTCGAGAGCAAATTTATACCGATCGAACGTATCAAATACCGACCTCGTCAAGAACTTACAAAACTAAAAATTATAATAATTACACTTTATTCTTCCGTTACTTTTAACTTTAAATGATGGATAACTTGTTTCCATATCAGTCAATATAAGTATTATTTGTACTGTCCTTGTGTAAATAAGTAAATATGCGCTCACGCACGTAACCCAGGGGGTGGGCAGAGACCATCGACCATTACGCGCGATTCTGGCACACCTCTCTCGCTTCTTCTACATCCATACATCTACTCACGCATCCCCTTCGGTTACGGGTCTTTACATCGCCTTTAGTATGTCACTACTAGTTCTCCTGGGAATTCTCCTGTCAACACTGTCAGTCACTTTTCTTGTTACTCTCTCTTCATTCATCATCGAACCACCTAAGCTTACCTTACCCTCAATTCTAGTCACAACATCCATATTACATTATATAATTTAGTCTATCAATATTCAACATAATTCTACTTTAGTGTCCTATTTCCTATAAATAATAATACGTGATTGTGTGAATTGGCATGCGTATAATGTTGGAACTGAAGAAGTTGCGCGGCAACACAAGACGCCGGTCTTCCATAACTCGGCGTTATACCAATAATGCGACGCCGACTTCGCTGAATGTAACATGGCGTCAATCAGCACAAATTTAATTACATTGCAACGTTCAATCGTGGCAATACTGCGCGACAACCGGCGGCGCTCGGCAGCGCTGGGCGGGTCCGCGACTCCGATTGGCGATAGATTGCCAAACACGCAAACTATTCGTCCGATATATGTTCATGAATTGCCGTAAGCGAAACTTCATTGCGGCCGTTCTCCTAGCCAATTTAATCTACAAACGTCGTCGAAGTCTGCATTGGAAAGTGTCAATCGAACAGTGCCCGTAATATTTGTGCAAGCTTGGTACGTGGCCACTCGTCTCCTGCCTCCGAACGGGCATTCAAAGATACAGGAAATTGTTACCACTAGTATCTATTCGATGAAGACTCACGCACAAAGGCTTCGACAATAATGATTGGACTGCTGTGTAGTGTTGGAATTAGCTTCCATAGTTTTGATTAAAGTTTCAGTTAAGATCACTTTCACGAATTCGTTGTAAAATTGATTGATGTATTGCAGTTGTCTAATGGTTAAACGATTTAGCGAAAGGTCAAAACTTTACAAATGAAAAGAAAATGTAGAGGACATTGTAGATGAAAATCAAGAATACGTTGAGGGTCGATCGAGAGAGAGTCGATCGCTGGCCTATGCCTGCCAGGACTTCATTAAGGTTTGCTTCGTTATAAATCATTAGAGCTAAGTAGTTCCAGTTTTAATTAAGCATTGTACGGGGATTTTTTATTCCTGTCGAAGCGATCGAGATGGTCGACGACACTGAGCAATCGCATCAGCGTAGTTTCTGCTGGATTGGGATTCCTTATGTTTTTTATTGCGTGCATGCGCGGCCCATTGTTCGGGTGCCCGGGGCGCGACGCGGCCAGCTTTATGGTTTTAATAAAGTGATTAAATGTCACGGCGTAACGACGGAGCGTATGCGGTACGGGTTAATTTCGTCTCGCGGTCGTTTTTTGGTGCGCAGTTCGTCTGAAAGCTGCGGCACCGGCTGCGGCAGCCGCGTGCCGGCCTCTGCGATTCACTTGTCCTGCCTCCTTGAATAATGACTCCAGCCAGTTGTTACGAAAAAATGAATTCAATCATACTATAGCAGCCGAATGTTTGTTGTTTTTTTAAGTTTCTTATAACCGCTTGTTGAGTGTACTCGAAATAAACTTTATTAAAAGTCGACCAAGGATTACGAATTGCCCACTGTAAAAGGTGCAATATGTATATAAAAATTTACTCAACTATTCGTTTGTTTGAAGTCACAAGTTCAAAATAGAACGATAACGCCGCGGCAAATGAAAGAACAAAACTCCTAATTACTTTAACGAGCAGTGTGATTCATTTGCTCTCTTCTCCATGTGTAGCTTCCATAACTTGGCATTCAAAATATTTTGTTAAAACTTAATCCGTGAAAATTTACGTCCGGCGCCGATAGCAAGGAGATTACCGCGCCGTTTTCCATCATAAAGTTAAACCATACAAAACAACGCCATAGAAACTTTACACTTTAAAAATATTTTTTAAAACCTTAAAAGGTTTTTTGTTTATATTGGTTAATTTCCAGACTTCTAGGATACCAGACCAGACTAGACCAGACAGATTCTGGGATAGAAAACTCCGTAGAGTTGTCCATTAATATTAGTTTGTCGAAAGTCGGACATTAGAGTGTAGAGTTAGTTCTTGAATTAGTTCTTGTTTGCCCCCCCACATCATTAAACACGCCACGTCAGACAGACACCTCCGAAGAATGCGCTCTTAATAAGTCATCAGCTAAGTAAAGCTCCCGCGAGGTGTCGGGGGTGCGAGGGTGGCGAAAATGACGCGTGGAGCGCGGAGGGGAGGTGGAGGGGCATTTGTACTAAAATGACACAAAGTATAAAATCAGCGATAGCAAAATACAACCAGCCTCTCAGAGGCCGCAAGCATTTCTAACAAAACTTTTTTTTTTTACGTGAGGTTCATCACAAAACTCTTACCTTTATTTAGACGGTATTAAACTAGAAAATTTTGTGAATTAAATTACACGAATAAGAAGGAAGACTAAAGTGTTAATGATTAATCGGTGTATTTATAATATTTAGTGACGTTGATAGATATATAAAAATTGATTTACTATACATAAAAATAAAACTTATACTAATGGAAAATAATCTATGATTTTTGTCGTAGTCACGTCGCAAGTGATACGACGGCGCTTTCTCGTTGTGATAACGCATTGTTCCCTTTAGAGGGAATTATTTGTCCCCTCCTACCAAGTATTATATTCCTCAAGTGTTAGTTGTTACTCCCTTGCACTTAAAAACGAAACGTCACCGCGTCTATGCAGCGCACCTTCGACGAGTGGGCTCACTTCTGTATAAAATCTTTTCGACATGTATATATGTGATACATTCAATGAGAATGAATAAACTTAAAAATTAATACACAATACAATGATCGTACTTTTAATCGTTGAAATAAAATAAAGTAAAAAAAGGATTACATAGAATTTAACGATAGGAACACAACCAGTGAAAATGCAATAAAAAAAACACCAGAACACCAACGCACGAATGTAGGAACGAACGCACAGATAAATCATTGCGCGCATTCAGTTATTCAAAATGTAGAGTTGGATGCGACAAAAATAAATAGTTTTCGCGTATTTCTGTCTCCAAGGGGCTTATGAGCCTGAAGAAAAGTATCGAATTTACAAAATAAGTCATTGAAACTAGCCTCCGTTCGTGTGACGGACGATACAGCGCCAAAAGTTGAAAATATTCTATATTCAATTAAATTGCTGCTGATAAGAAATATTGAATATCTAAGTTTAAATATCAACAAAATAAAAATAAAGTTACTTTTAAGGTTACTTTCACAAAAGTAACTATTTTGTTTTCTTGTTTGCTAATTTATAGTATAAAGGCTATCTACGCTCCAGCATTTCATCAGTTAAGTCAGGCACTCAATATTTTTCTCATTTTATCTAAATTGTCTTTCCGTAGAAGCCTATCTTTCTTAATTTATACATGAAAACTTACAGTGGTAATTAATTTATGTTAATCGAATAGTTTCTATGTTTTACCTTAAAAGGCCTTTTCACTACAAAACAATCATTCTACAAATTACTATGCATTGACATAGAGGATTATGTTCATATGAGAAAAAATACATTTATATTTAAAAAGGAGCCAATTGTGATAATGCGCCCACTGAGTAATACAGCAGTTGTTGCCCACGGCTTTGCACGTTTTTGTTTCTTATTGTATAAAAAAACTTTTTTAACACATACCATTTGGTATAAACAACAGTTTTTATTGTTAAAACTTATTATATCATTACCATGGCAATTGATATTCGAAATGATGCTTTAATGTTTTTTTCTATGCTTCGAGAACAGATTATTTTGGTGACCATTAGACTTCCCGATATTTGGCCTATAATTTGCACAATTTCGTGTTCTTGCTACTCGTATATACCGATTATCCTTCAAATCGGTCAAGCCGTTTTAAAGTTATAACAGGACACAAAGACAAGCAGACAGACAGATATTTTATATAGCCCATCATTTGCGCAATCCCAAATTCTTTACTATATACCAATTTTCATTAAGATCGATCAAGCCGTTCTTAAGTTATAACGGGATATCTTGGCAGACATAAAGAGGCTAAAACTTTTAAACATGGTAAAATTGATGTCCGTAAGTCATGAAATGAATATTACAGAATTTTACAAAAAATGTGGACACAGATAGACTACAGATTTATATAGTAGTAGATATATACAGAAGATAAAAATCCCGCAATGTTAAAAAATAAACATTATTTTTTTAACATTACATTACATGATTATAGTCTAGTGGTAAGTACCATGTTTATTTTTAAATAAAAAGATAGTAATAAAAACTACTGTTCTGAACTGTCGGTATGAACGTAAAGGCAAACTCCACAACTCCACAACCAAGAATCCACATCCAATCACTTAAAGGTAACTTATTAGAAATAGTTTATGGGAAAAAAAAGCTTTAAACGGTAAAATAAGGTTCATTTATTTAAAAAGCCGCTTATATTCAGGCACATGTAACGCAACGCAAGCCGCATTTCTATTTCAAACTATTGATAGAAATAAAAACAAAAGCGGTATCGAAAACCGCGCTATTCACCGCAGCCGCGGCCGCGGTCGCGGGCGTTAGCTAGTTAAAATATGTAATACTTTAATGAGGACGCCGGAAAGTTTGAATGGCACGCCGGTGGAAACGAGCGATGCTTGTAACTAAACTAATTGGTACCAGACCGAAAATTAATTGAAAGCTAAGTGATTCCAACGGATCCCGCGAAGGTGGGTGAGGATTCTTTGATATCAATTGATTACCAATTCATAAACGAGGACTCAATTGAGTTGAGATTAATTAGAAGGTCCCCCATTGAGCTTTAGGTTTTGAGTAGAAAAACTGAATCTAGCAAACACGGCTCGCATTTAAAATGGGTTCCGTTTGTATGTATTGAAATTTTCCGTCCTTATCAATGCGAGACAAAGAATTCCTTACCACTTAATGGAAATGTCATTCATCTCCAAACCAGGTCGTTATGGACAACTTATGGTCAATGCAATTATGAGTTAGAAAACGTTAGTTACATTGCTTTGTGTCTACTATGTTTGTTTTTTGAGAACCGTTAGAAGAACACAGAGTTAATCTCATTACTTACTTCGTTAAACAAAAACGAAACTAAGTTTGGAAAGCGGATTGCAGGGATGGAATTTTATGTTAAAAACTACAAATCGCAAATGTTTTATCGGACATGACTTTTTTGGTTCTAGTTCGCTCGCTCGATTGATTTTGGTGTAAGTGCAATTTAATATAATACATGCTAAAAGTGCTAAAAAAAAGTATTAATCTATTTATTACTGTATCTTCAATCTTGAAATGTACAGAATACAGGATAATAAAAATATTTAATAATAAAGAAAAAAAAACTTTATTAATTATAAAGAAACAATTATAAGGAGTTTTAAGGCAAAAGTAAAAGAGAGAGAGAAAAAAAAAGAGAGAGAGAGATTTTTTTTAAGAAAATTTACAGTGGTAGAGCCCGCAACAACAACATCTGTTGTTCGGCCCGGCATCGGCTCGATCGGTGTAATACCACGACCTCACAGAAGACAGGCGTGAAGTAGAAGTATTCTGCGATTCGTCTGATGAATGAGGTGCCGGAGGCCTATTTTTAGTCCTCATCTATTTCTAGTAAGGAAATGATGGGAAGGGGAAGAGGATTGGACGAGGAAGGGATGGATAAGAAAAGGTAATATCCTTTTTTCTGTCTATCTCCTCCTCTGTCCATTAATTTAAGGTAGGCAACGCATCTACAACTTATTTCCTTGCTAATGCTCCTATGGGTAGCGGTCACTTAACATCAGGTGACCGGTTGCTCGTTTGCCACCTTTTTCCATAAAAAAAAGAGAGAGAGAAGGTAAAACAAAGACAAACACAGAAGAATATGCTTCAAACCTTACATTGTGTTTGATTAATTCCGTTCATATCTAATGCGGGAACCTAACTCGCACGTTTCCAGTTGCAGCTTATTGTTTTCTATCGCTATTTACATAGCTATTCGGCTTTGCGCTGTATCTCGCTTCTCTCTCATGTAACGAAACGTGACTCGTGAACTTTCATACTCGATTTTCGTCCAATTTTTAAAAAGCCCACTAAAAAGTTCCACTTCAAACCTAAAAATTTATATGATGTAGCACATTAATTTGAAAGTGT
>DWTW01002071.1:0-11594 GCA_018246275.1 Papilio slateri
ATGAGTGAGGTGCCGTAGGCCTAAATATTAGTCCTCTATCCCTATCTATTCTTTTCTAATAAGGAAAGGATGGGAAAGAAAATTTCCTATTTCTATTTATCCTCTCCTCTGTCAATTAATGATAGGCAACGCATCTGCAACTCATCAGTTTGTTGCTGATGCCTATGGGTAGCGGTCACTTAATATCGGGTGTACCGCTAGCTCGTTTGCCACTTTCTTCTATAACAAAAAAAGATTTGTTAGAACAAATAAAAACCTAATATACCGCCTCCATTTTAATAAATATATTTCCTTGTTCGGGATAAGTTAAAACCATTCATTAACTCTGGAACGGTTTAATTCTCGTCAGAAGAAGTTAATGAGACGTCGCGCCGTCGCACTTTTTAATTTTATGCTTTCATTTAGTCGTCGGGGCGAGCGTTTGTCTTAACCTGCGCTTTTATTGCTTAATTGTTACGGCTTGTTGACTTTTTAAGTAGATAAACTAATTCCAATGGACTTAATTTTTTGTTTCTTGTAAAATGTTTCACTTCAGATAAAAATCAACGTCTCCTAAACAATAGTCTGTCTTTTTTTTAGGTATACGCGTAAGCGACCCGTGTCATGTGACGTCAACAAACAATCAAATTATATCACATATATATTTTCTCGACATCTAAATCGAACCTACGACCTGAGATATTTGAGCGTATGCAATAACGTCGCAATACTCTCAAATATTGAAGGGTTACTGCACAAGTCACGTAAACTGAATAATGTTATAAAATGAATAATCCCGGTACAATTTTCCGGAGTCAGCCATTTGACAAATAGAAGCGCTCGATTCCCCATTAGTCACGCGCCGCTGGGTTTTTCTATTAGGCTTACCTTCGCCGGGGATCAAGTGATAAGTGATATTATAGTTAGCTGTTCACTCGTCTGTGATCATATTAATTTTCCATGCACTATTATCTCCCAAAGATATTAAAAAAATTGCCAGAGCAGCACCGTAAACGTTTTAGAAGGGAAACTTATTCAAATCTAAATAATCACCAAACGTTTTATGTTACATTACACATAATAATAACACATTAGCTTGCATTGAGTATATACCTCGCTCTCTTTTGCTCCACCTACATTATATCTTCCTTCTCTTTCGTGTAACGAAATGTGCCAAAACGTGACGCCTGCTTAAAATTTCACTTCCAAAGTTTTACTTCAAAAATATTGAGTTTTAAAGCCTACAGCCTAATGGTTAATGTTACAGACTGCTAATCATGAGGTCGTGGGTTCAAATCATTCGACTTTTGTCGTGAACAATATCCTAGCACAAGTTTTTAAAAAACTTTAGTTGGATTGGGTAAAAGTAATAGTAGTAAATTATTTCAATAATCTGCTATTTTTTTAATCTGCTGATTATTACAGTTCTTTTGCTGCTATGGGGTTGCCCTATTTAAAGATTTTAACATACACAAGTGAGTCACAAGGGTGGGCCTTTTATTAAGCTAAGAAATGGCCCCAATATCACGGAAATACGTATAGTCTTGTTGTTTGGGTAAGCAATTTAATAATTCTGTGATATAATATTCAAATACAGTATATATTATCTGTGCATGACAAGGGATAACGAGAATCTGCGGTCAACCGATGTAGGTTTAATGGCTTTCACTTCTATAACATGCCTTAATGACGAACCATTATAATGACGTCATCAATATGACTAGTGACGAACTATCGAGTTAGCAACAAAGTTAATTCTACACTTGTGATCCTTTATCACTCGATTATCATTCACCTGCCCTGTTCCCAGTAAGTAGAGTCGGCACAACACGTTTCCTTCTTCAAATCCTTTCTCAACTCCTATTTTGCTCATGCTCCGCGCAAACCATCCATCTTTTCGTAGGTCTACCTCTACGTGTAAGTGTTTTAAGATATAATAATGACATTTAACGTCATCGTTACACGAAATCAACAAGAAAAACACATATTTAAACAAGTTTCGAAACATCGTACGTCAATGCGAACAGAGATACCAAAAAATTTTACAGCAAATTTAAGATTCGTATACAAATTTTACAACAAAAGCATACAGTTATTAGCATATCGATAACGCGAATTACAAAAATTTAACCTATCCGGCTTGGAGAGGGTTCAAAATGGTTGTATTCAAGAAGATTTTAGGTCTTTAACAAAGTGTGAAATCCCGAGGAGTGTTGGCATCAGGCAGGCGGCCGGCGATAAAAAAAACTTTAGCCCAAACCTATACAGTATGGACTACGGTCATATTCTGTCGACCCCACATAACGTGGGCGGAGGGCAGAAGATGATGATATGATATATGATGATGAATGTAACAGAGTGTGCGTCTGTCCATATATTTTATTTTAATAATAATATTTTTTTAATAAAAACTAGTCCTTGACCACAAAATACATTATCACGTTAAATAGCGTGGTCGAATGATATTATGCACCAGCTCAGCTTAGGTCTATTAATTTTTCTCTTGAAGATAATCGAATTGAAGACCCCTGAAGTAGCAAGTCATATTAACCACCACGTTACATAGTCGTGACGTCACTAAATTTATTGATATACATCCACAGACAGTAAACACGATTCTCTACAATTTACTGATCCCGTTGGAACTATTTCGCAGCTTGTACTTTCGCGGTCAAACAGCGAAGTGATAAAATAAAGCAGGTAAAAGTTACGGGTAACTGGTCGCAGTAATTGGAGTATTTAGTGCTCCTATAAATTAAGTTTGCCAGTGGCCTCTGCAACTTATGGCAGTTAAGTTAACAAGCAAGCAAGTATAATTAATATCGTAAATGTCACTTAGAACTGTTTATCTCATAAATAAAATATATAAATATGCACTCACACCGGTAACACAGAGGGGTAGATAGAGATAATGAATTTCCATTTGGCGCGATCCTGGCACACCTCTCTCGCTTCTTGTACATCCATCGTCGGTTACAGATACTCCTTATATCGCCTTTCTTTAGTATGAAACTAATCTGACCGATATAAGTTTTTCTGGGACATCCCCTGCCAAGACTAAACCTCACTTTTGCAACAAAAATTGTGTCTCTCTTCATTCATCCTATCAACATGCTCGAATATACCTTACTCAATTTTAGTCACAACATCCTCATTTAAGCCACACTTTTCCTTTATAATGCTAATTTAGGGTCACGATAAGTATAAATACTCCTCATGTCAAGCTGGCATTACCTCTACTAACATGCTTATCCTGCCAAACCCAGCTCTCACTTCCATACATTAAAGTGGGGACAAGTACAGCGTTGTGTATTGCCAGACGTACCTTCGTAGACACCTTCTGGCTCCTCACTATTGTACCTATAGCCTCATTCATTTTATTTCCCGCATTCACTTTTCGCTCTAAATCTTTAACATGTATATTTTATTTATCAAAGTAAACCGTTTTATGTCAAAGGATCGTAGGAAGATAATTATGATGGCTCCTTTAAGAGAACAACGTATCCAAAAAACATCAATCAAGTCACACAAGTTGATCTATCTTGTGGCGACGTGTATGTTTCCTATGAACTTTAGAATATGAAATGGCTGGACCGATTTCCATAAAATTCAGGAAATCTTTGGATTGGCCCAGCGGGTGATCCTGTGCAGTTTGGTAGCGATGGAATCAACATAATTCGTGCTACCCGGGCGAAGCCGGGGTGGTTCACTAGTTCATGATAAGAAAACTATGAAGCTCTTAAAATATTTCTGTTAACTTGTCCGTTTATGCAGTTATTAAGTTTAATGTATTTGACAGGAATGTAGTAGTGAAAGGCAACGAGGACATTTGAATCCCAAATAAGAATCCCGGCAGATTAGACCGACTGTGGCAACGAACCGGTAATCCTGCCAGATTTGAAATGCGAATTCCGCTCCTGAATGAATTTGAATTTCATGAGCGTTGCTAAGTGCGAGTTAACCTGAGCTAAAAGCTATTTATAGGTCAAAGTTTTAAAATGTCATAATAGAAAACAGCTGTCAATTTCTTCCAAACAGGCACAAGCTGTTCCCTAAATAGGCCAACAAAAGAGTAAAAGTATCACGAACTCAGAGAATTCAGGTATGAATTAGAGGTTTTTATCACGCTTATATTAGTTTCACTGCTACGTGTATAAGGGACCCTTTTAAGCTTGATTTTTCCCACTTTCAAATGTCAGATTAAATTGAAACTCTGCATAGTAATCTAGGACCGATGACAACACATTTTTCATAACTTAATTCTGAGCACGATCATCATCATTATTTAAGATTGAGGACAACGCCATCTAGTTACAGATTGAAATAACAATACGTAAAGAGAACGATGCGTGTTTTTTTAGTTTGTAAACTATTTTATTTATCTTTTTTTATATTTCATACGGCGAATGAGATATCCATTCAACCAGCCAGCCAGGCAGCAGCTGTTTCAATAATGGGCCTGCATGACTTGGAAAGTATCACGAACTCAGGTATGAAATAGTTGTTCAACCCTGACAAGTGAGGTGCAGTTTAATCCCTTTCCCGTCCTTTACGTTCTTTTTTTGACCGACTGACCGAAAAGGATGGTAATGTTGTTTGCGGGTATGTATGTCCGTTCCATTGTGACTTCGCTTAGCCTAAACGGCTTGACCGATTTTGAAGAGTGACGTACGATATACTTGTGTCCTAGCGGACTGTCGCTATGACACTCCGCTAGGACACAAGTAAATCATTATTAAAATGTCAATAACCAACCAACCAACCAACAAAAAGTCAACCAGTTGTTTAGTTAAACAAACCAAATAACTGGTTTACAAAAAAAATCTTTGAATAAGTCGATATTAATTAGTTAGTTATTGGATCAGATTCAAAAAATACATAGTTTTAAATACGAAGAGACGTAGATAAAAAATATTCCACACATTAATGTATCATTGTATTATTCGCATACAATAAACAAACAAAAGTATCGACGTGTAATAATGATTCCGTTCGATATTCGAATTAAAAACTATCTCGAGCTTTTGCGATTTAAAAAAAAAGTCGGGCTCATCGATGCGTGAATATCTCTCCACCGAGGGAATTCCCCTTTACTAATTGGAATTAAATCGCTCCGTGGTATTTTTCACTCTCGTATACGTTTAGTTTTCATTTATTTCATTTCAACACTATATTCATTTCGTGTAAATGTATTTGAATAATCTGGTTGTGGGAACTAATTCTAACATAGGTTAACATTTACATGGGTAAATTTGTGTGTTCTTTGGTGTACGGGTCCACTTTTGGATCAATAATCTTATTCTCGCATTCAATGCCAATGGCAGTACGTGTGCGCAGAGTAAACCTTCCACAAGATGAACCGTCGATCTGATAAAGGTTGGTGGACTCCACTGGATGAGGCAAGGGACCGGTCAGAAGAGAGGGCTCTTTGTAGCGATTCATGGGCAAGACCCATAGGTCTGGACGTATCCAGCAGTGTTCGTGTGTTAGGCGTTAACACATGATTGCGATTTAGTAATTACTTAGCTTTTCAACGAGATTGCAATGCAATACAAAGTTTAATATTTGTATCGATATATCTAGTCTATTGTCTATTCTTAAAAGTGATTGCCAATTAAGAGTAAGTTCATTCGCAAACTGACTTTCAACATAAACACGCGGTCGGGCTTGCTGTGTTTTAAACTTCCACTAGCCATTAAATCCGTGACCACAACTTGTTATTCCCACATATTTAGCGGGAGCTAAATAAACAAGTGTAATTTAATTTGTCTGAAACAGCAATTTACAAAACAAGCGCGCTCTCACGGTTGTGCTACTTTAATGGGGTGGCCAGAGGAAGTAGACGTTTTTCCCTTGTTTTTACTACCAAAAACGTTTGACTGATGGACGTAGGCTTTCTCAGAGGATCGCCATGAAGATCCGTTCCTTGGCGTCCTTATCTAGTGTTCCACGTGCAATCTTGACCAGATCGTCGGCCATTCTTGTCGGTCTGCCTTGCGTCATCTGCCATCACCAGCCGTTCTGCGAGCAATTGCCACTTAAGTTTAACAGTAGGCAATTCTTAGCACAATGTATGTCCTCCTTTTATGTCTCCTTTTGTATAATTAAACGAAATATTTTCAGTGTTAAATTCTCGAAGCTGCAAGAGCCATTGCAACAATGAGCTGAACTTCACAGAATAACCGCCAAGTTTAGTATCATTATATTGGTAAAAGATGCTTCCCCTTTTTCTTACTTAACATCTCTTTCCAAAAAAAGGATAGCAACACACTTGTATTTTTTTTATTGATGCGGATATTTATGGGTAGCACTTTTTTCGCCGTGAATGTACTATCATCGTGCGGACCCATTGGCGATATATTTAATCATTAAGCAAGTATAGTCACAAACGAAATCGTAATACAGTTCAGAAGTCTGTAATCGTTTTAAAATTTGAGGGAAGCGTTAGGGAAAGATAATATTGGCTCGGCGGAGGCAACCTACGGTGACGAGAATTATATGTCATTTAAGCTACAAAAATATGGAATGAGATTTTTTAAGTAAGTGAACACTACTTATATGTAAGTATATTACCATAGCCAAAAGATTTCAGGTATTACGTAGCAAAAATGTACAAGAACGTGAGGAAATGCATAAATTTATCTTTTACATAAGTAATGTAATGTTAATGCCGAATGTAAACTTTTATTATTAGTATATTGAAGTAGATAAAATTTGTCTTTTACACTAAGTAATTTGATTACGTGTGGTGTAAAACCAACTAAAACGCCGTCAAACACAGAAAGTTACGCGTGATAATTTAAAGTATTTGAATTTGACAAGAACAAAGTCACAGGCATTTGCTAGTGTAAAATTAAGTCGTTTCCATAACAACGTGGGTAGTATTTTTTGCTGCGACCGAGAATTGGAATTATTAAAACATTACTCGAAAAGAAAAATGTATCCTACTGACAAGTAGGCGGTTAGTATACGTACACGTACGAAGCCTTTATAATCCAGGAATTAAATAGTTTAACCACAACAGTGGTAGAGCCCGCGACAACATCTGCAGCACGAATGGGCCGGCTCGACCGGTGAAATACCACGACCTCGACGACAGGCGTGAAGTAGAAGTCTTTCTGCGTTTCGTCTGATGAGTGAGATGCCGGAGGCCCAATTTCAGTCCCCTTCCCTTTCCCATTCTTTCTTGATAAGGATAGGATGGGAAGGTGAAGAGGATTGGACCTCCCTTTCCACCTCCCTCACCTTCCCTTCTTCACCTTCCCATGGGAGGATATGAATAGGAGAAGGAAATATCCTTTTTCCTGTCTATCCCCTCTGTCCATTAAAGGTAGGCAACGCATCTGCGACTCATTTGCTCGTTGCAGTGGTCTATGGACAGCGGACAATTAATATCTAATTACTCGCTTGCTCGATTGCCAACTTCTTCTATAAAAATATGAAATGAAAAAACATCAATAAACCAATTTATTGTGATGATATTATAATTTGTAATACCCATCCAGCGTAACCGATATTGCCCAAAGAATTGTTAAAATTAAGAAGCAATGGAACACATTTCTCGTAGAACTGAAAGCTTGGCTTAAAAGTTTTTACACGATGTCCTCGTACACGATGACGCAGGGTGGATAGGCCTCCCGTGAGATGGACCAACGATCTTGTCAAAGTTGCGGGAGTGCACTGGATGCGATATATGGGTGATGCAGCAATCCTTTTCCAAAGTCTAACAGCGTTTTGGGAGGAAGCTTTAGCCAAATTCTGTTAAAATGCTCTTATGATCGTGGAATTTTATATTTACTACAAAAAACAATATACAAATGTTACCTTATTCTATTAAGCGTGGGGAGTTGGTGTGTTACATTTTGAATTTTAACATATGTATTTTTGTATCATAGGTAGCAACTTTTGTATTGCGACTTGAAAGCTTGCAAGAACGAAGGCAGTCTGTAATGTTTGTGGATAAAAAAAGCTAAGAATTTGAGCTGCGGCAAAGCTGTGGATTACTTCGCTCCGTGCGCGCTGGAGCGGATGAGAAATTCATGACATGTCAGAATAAGAAAAGGTAATATCGTATAAGTCGTGAACGAAAATAAAAAAAAAAAGTTTTATACGATTTTTTGTACTAGCCGCTGTCGTATAGGTATATTATTCTTATTAAAGGTGAATTTGGCATAACCTTTGTCTCGTTGAGGACATACGAAATTTCAATTAAAACTCTACTGTATTTCTTGGTAAAAAATTATATTGGAGAACAGTAGTTTATACTATATCAAAGTACGTTGCTTGCGAATTTCTACGGTTTTTTAGTAGAACGTTTCCGTATGCAAAATGACTTTTACGCAGAATACCTCAACTACACGCCTGTCCTCTGTGAGGTGTTGTTGTTGTGGGCTCTACCACTGTTATAAATATAGAACCTACTGAGCTTTAAAGTAATCTCGGCTAAGTCTATAGCCGCCAATGTACTTCGAATTGTGTCCATCTAAATGATTTTTGATAATTAATAATTAGCTTTCCATTGGCTTGCATTTTAATATCTTACAGTGTATCGATATACACTGACCGATCGTGGACTTCGTCCGTTTATAATCGGACTAGGCATATAATAAACTCTCAGCAAATTGTGAATTGAACGAATTATTGACAATTTGACGTATTATGTCAAAGGCAACAAACCTATTTTTTCTTTGATAAATATCTTTTTAAAATATCATTTTTATATATAACTTTCATGTCCAACTTAAACTTTAAAGTAATAACGCAAGCAAAATATTAGTTCACAATTCGTCAATTTGACTTCGACAGCTTATAAACTGTCAATAAATTGCACGTCAAATTATGAATGATTAGTTCAGTATACAATTTATAATCTGCATCTGCTGGCAGTTTATAATCTGCCTCGTCCGATTACACACTTACGAGTAGTTACTTATAGACTTGGTCGGTCGGGAAATTTTGATCATAAATGTCTCCAGCCGTTTAGATTTTCCACACCACAGTATTGTACCCTTTTACCCCTTCCCATTTCTTAGTGACCACCAACATTACAATAGAAAAAACAGTCTAATTTCAGGATAACAGTACTAACTAACAGTGGTAGAGCCCGCAACAACATCTATTGCACGAATGATCCGGCTCGACCGGTGAAATACCACGAGTTCACAGAAACCAGGCATTAAGTTCAAGTACGCTTCTGCGTTTCGTCTGATGAGTGAGGTACGGAGGCCCAATTACAGTCCTCTTCCTTTTCCCACTCTTTCCTAATAAGGATGGGATGGGAAGGGAAAGAGGGATTGGACGGGGAGGGTATAAATGGGAGAAGAAATGTCCTTTTTCCAGTCTATCCCCTCTGTACATTAAAGGTAGGCAACGCATCTGCGACTCATTTGCTTGTTGCAGATGCCCATGGGTAGCAGTCACTTAACACCAGGTGACCCGCTTGCTTGTTTGCCACCTTATTCCATATAAAAGGGTCCGAGTCCCAGTTAAGGCTGGTAGTTTACAGGTGAGTGTGGTTCCTCTTTTCATCTGAGAGTTCTAACTTTTGAGAAATGAGAAGACGCGAAGTTTTATTACAGTTATGTCTATGAGTTTTATTCTTAACCAGACAGCCAATGAACTTATTCTTAATAAGATAACATATTTCATTAGATTATATTAGATTTTCGGTTTAGTTACAGCCCGATAATCCTTGAATTAAATACATTTTATCAAATTAATGTCTGCAATGTTGAAAAGCTTATCGTTTACACGAAAGTTTTTGATTCATGAATATTTTAATTTAATATTATAGTATTGTATTCAGACTGAAAACGAAATTAAATTATAGAAATAAGTTTGAATATACTTTAAAAATTAACTGTTCGTACTCGATGTCGTTTGAGTGATTTTTACTATAGCATGTTGAAAATTCAAAATAAAGGATTTGCATAATTTAGCTTTTAAAAGTGAATGGCTTATCAAAGTCGTAAGTGAGGACGGCTGCAGCTTGACTAGATCATCTATCTTGTAAGAATCCAACTTACGCAGCGTAGACCTGTAAGTGGCCGCCACAATAATAGATAAGAACCCAGTTTAGTCTATGTTACTAGATTATCATCACGAGCGCATTTATGTTGGTGATAGACATTGTAGTAATTTGGCGCAAGTAGTTAACTCAAATTGCCGCCAGTAAACTGTGTATGTCCTTTCGGAAAAACTTGGCTACGTGTAATTTCGGGGTTAAAAGAACAACGCTATAAAACGAAGTAAATATAATGGTATGTTCCAATATATTTGCAAGATAGTATAGAAATCAACGATTTCTCCTAAGGCATACTGAACATTGGCATATCTAACCCAGGATTTATATACAAATATCAGACACACGAAGAAACTTTAGATGAATTAGTCAAAGCGACGTAAGAACTTGGCATTCTTCAAACCCAGTCAGTACGTCGTGTACAGTAATAGAACCTAACGGGAAGAGACACGCCCAACCAATAACCGTCCTCGCGACATATGATTATCTCAGTAACGTAATTGTCTTTGATCAGACTGGTGAAATTAGACTTATGTACAACCAATTATTCACTCATCACGTATGCCTTCGGTCATATTGTACCGACCCCATATAAAGTAGGAAAAGGGCAGGTGACGATGACGATCGCAAAAATGAATTAGGAAACTTATTCAAAGAACATCCAAGTTTCTACTTTACTAGACAAATATACATAAATAACTCTCGACGTCCGTCCGTTTGGTCATCTGATTAGTTGTTGACAAGGGTCGCTTGGTTTACTGTTATAGTATGATTTGTTTAGCTGTCATATAATAACTTTATAACTTATGTTTAGATACAAAAAAAAATCTCATCGTTCAATCACCTTTAATCTATTCATGACTGCTACGGGCTCCTCTTTTCAGCCAACAAGCGTCCACTGCTGCACTTAGGCCTCCCACAATGATTGGTCCACTGCCGCTCTCATCCAGTGGACTCCCGCAACCAGATCATCGGTCCGGTTGATTGGAACCTGGATTTATTTACAAGTAACTAATGTACTTAGCATAAAGCTGATAGATTTTGGTATCTTTCTACCCCCGTGGGGTTGTACAGCGTGACTTTTTCATATCAAAGTGTGGGCTCTTACCAAGATTCAATATCGTAATTTGAAATCAACTAAATAAATAAAGATCGTCTCGACCGTTCGTTGATCTCTGATTATTGTACGAGGGGCTTTTCTTTTGAGTTTTAAGTTGTTCTGAATTTGAAAGACTATTTGAGAATGTTGATTTTTCCCTTGTTGATTGCGAGTCATGCCGTTGAAGTTTTTATTTTAGTTATAAATTTGTACCAAAAAGGAAACTTTTAATATATCGATCGATAGACAAATTCCTCCTTGCGCATATTCTCGAAATATATCTATTGAAAATTAAATACATGAAAAATGGCAAGACATCGAAATAGGTATGTAGGGGTCTTTTCCTAAAATATAATTCACAACAACAAAACAAAAAATAAAGAAATAATGCTTCAGTCGAACTGACAATAGTTCTGTCACCGACCGATGGTGAACTTGCTTAGTTCATAATTTAGCTAGGCACATTTTAAACTGACGGAATATTGTGAACTGAAG
>DWTW01002072.1:0-11593 GCA_018246275.1 Papilio slateri
AATATGTAGTGAATAAGTAAGCACTCACGACCCAAAGAGAAAGACAGATGTCAATTTCAATTTGGCACCGTCTTGATAGACCTCTCTAGCTTCTTCTATATCCATATTTTAGTAGGTTACTTATAAATATACTCTTAATATCTCTGGTTTAAATCTATTACTAATCTGGTTGATATGATTTCACTTACGTTGTCCCCTACCAACTCTTTCATTTACTTTTCTCTCTCACTCTCTCTTCAGCCAAAAGTCGTCCACTGCTGAACGTTAGCCTCCCCCATTGCTCGCCACCATTAACACACTATTAATATATTTACTTTTGCAACATTAATTTTCCTTATCACTCTTTTTTAATTCATCCCTTCATCATGCCCGAATGTCTTTTAAAGTAAACCTTATATCGTATTATCGCTTCACACTAATCACATTTGTTCAGTTAAATGAGGGTCATTACTATAATGCCGGGGCGTTAGAGTCGCGCGACATAAGCACCCCGGCGTACTTGTAAATTGCGATATTAGGAAAACGTGCGCCGTATTAAGCAGATACTTTCATGTTGTATAACACGTATTATATATTTTTGACAAGGTTAGCGACATTTATTTAAAGAGTACCCGTCCTATAAGTACGCTGTTAAGGACTTTGTTAGGTTGAGGCGAATGGACTTTTAGAAACTTAACCCCAAAGAGATAACAAGTGTGAAATACCGTACAGTATGGAAAATTTAATTAAATTACCACTAAATCGATTGTTGTCAAAATGTACATTTAAGCTTTTAATTAATATATTTTTGTTTATTATTAGTGTATTAACGAAAAAGAAGGAGTTGAAATAAACTTCGAAATCTTATAGGTATAGAAATACAATTCTGCAGAAGCTGTTGTAGCCCAAAATATGTATTTCAGCTAACTAATTCAAATCAATCGAATTACCATTTATTTGACGCGGACGATGTCTTGAGTCTTTTTCAGTATACCATAAAGTACTGAACTTTTCTTGATCAAATTCCAGTTTAAAGTTTTTATTTTTGTTTATTGTCCAATTCACAGATTACGAGTATACTCGTATGTACAGCAGCGAAGTTTTTTGCTGCGCTAGTGTAAAAACTAATTTTAACTTGCTCCGCACACCTAAAAAGTTTTACATTCACAACGCTCTGAACTGGATTTTGCATGCAGTGTACGTATTAGTCAGATATTCACTGCCTTGTGTTTTCATTATTGATTACTATTTTATTATTGATAGTTGTTGTCGAAGAGAAAATTTCTATTATGTTCCTACTATACGAATAGTCTTATTATCTTAAAACAAATCAAACGTTTTCGGAAACACAGTGGTTCAAAATGTTTAAATTATATGACTAGAGCTGTTGCCGCGGCTTCGCGTGGATTCCTTTCTTGTTTTCGTCGTTGGAAATTTTTGTAACTTGATTTGGCATATAACTTGAAATTATAGCTAAATATGTTAAAAAAATGTTATTATCATTCTCATTTATAACAATAATTTGGATAAGTGTTATTCTGAACTACATAGAAACTAAATAAAGGTTCTTGTAAATTTTCTGTTTTATTTACATTACCTAACAGGTCTTCGAGCGCAGTCGAATCATTTTATGAAAAACGTCCGGTTCATGTAATCTGGTATTAATGTAAAATAAAATCTCATTTTACAGTCACGTTTAATTAGCATTAAAATATTCATTTGAATGAAAGATCGAGCAACATACCCGCTTGGCAAAATTTATGATAACAAATTTATCTCATCTCTCATGTCTTCAACAAAGCTCCCGCCATGAATTTAATGCATAAACAGCTTCCAGGAAAATTATAAAGAAAAACGTTTATTACTTAACGTTAAAAGCTATCATTTGTTTTGATAGAAATATATTTGTCTTGAAATTATTTCGTATCTTTTTCATTTGCAGCTACACACACATATATACAGATGTATTAATGTATCACAACGCTTTACTTTGTTGATCTCTTGCAAGAAACATGTGTATTTTAAAATGTGGAAGCAATATTGTTAAAATCATCGGCATCGGTCATTGGACTTCCACTGCTAGGACCTATGCCTCCCGAAGCGATCGCGACAAAGATGGTCCCTTGCTGCCCTCATCCAATGCAATTCCGTAAACTTTTTTTTGTAGTAAAAGGTGGTAAACGAGTAACCGGTTCACCCGATATCAAGTGAACGATTACCATATGCATCTGCAACAAGCTAATGACTTGCATATGAGTTGCCTACCTTTTAATGACAGAAGAGGGGATAAATAGAAAAAAGGGATACCTATTACCTATTCCTGTCCATCTCCTCCCCCTCCCCATCCTTTCCTTATTAGAAAAGGATAGGAAAGGGAAAAGGACTAGAATTAGTCCTCCGGCACCTCACTAATCACACGAAACGAAGAAATACTTCTACTTCACGCTTGTCTTCCGTGAGGTCGTGGTATATTCCTGTATAGCCGACTCATTCATGCAACAGATGTTGTTGTTGCGGGCTTCACCATTGTTAAAACTTACTAGATGTCCGGTCCAAATGTAATTGTTATGTTATGTTTGCTGTTTTAGATTCCCTAACGAATTTAATAATCTTTGTAGTATTTATTAAAGTCCCTCTAAGAAGAGAAACCGATTTAGGGTAAAAGTTCGAAACCTTCTTAATTTACGCACTTTCTAAATCTTATCAAAATATTCACCTTACTATGCCGCACAGCGGTAAAAATTACTAAAAATGCGACCGAACAAACTATTTGCGAATGTATAAAAAGTGCACTTAAAGTTAACGAGCTTCTAAACTGTCGGAAGTGTTTCGCAGCGCCGGAGTTAGGAGAGCGCTGCGCCTGTACAATCATTGTAAGTAACCAATCTACGGAATTGAACGGCAAGCGTGCCAACAATAAATCAATGATAGCGCTCTAAATAGAAATAAATGTACTCTGATGTAACAATGGTAGAAGATATGAAAGGGTAAAAATATGAGTCATGAAAATGCGGATGTGTAAGATGTAATGGAAACGAATAGAAATTGAATAGAAATCTTCAATGCCTAATATTTTAGCTTTATCTTCATTAAAGTTTGTCCTCCAGAAATTTATAACTTCATTACTAATTAAGGGCTTCTTGGAGAGAAGAAATGAAAAGTGTATTGAATTGATGAGCGCAATATGTTATTTACTTTGGACATTTCTCTACTTTTTATATTAACTGTAATGTAGTCCCTATACCATTTGGCATTTGTAGGCATATGTGTGTATTTACAGCTCAAGTACTAAAGCATACTCCATCGACGACCATTTCCATGTGTCGGAATATCAATTCCCATAAAGGCTATCACTAAAATTAAAACGCACGAAGTCAACGACCAAAAACTATATTTTGCTCAAAAGCAATCGTTTAGCGATATTAAAGCTCGCATACATGCGATCCATGCAGGAAGCGCGGGGCAATTTACTATGTAACCTACCTTACACATTGAAAACTTTATTCAAACTTTTATGGCTAAGCCCCTTGCCCTAGGGCCCTGGATCTGCCAACAATTACAGGTAATAGGGTATTAATTGAATACAATGTCTTGACTTATTTGAAAAGTCGACAATAATTTTGACATATTTGAAGAGACTTCAATAAACAGAATATGCAATCAAACCCTGTTTTTTTACTTTGCGTGGCATTGCATTACATGCCGGGTACAGTTTGAAACCTAGGTGACGTTATTCTCAAAGTAAAAACAAAATTATTATTCTCTATGCTCATAATCTTGGTACATTAAAACAATGTTATAAAATTATTATTGGTCTTTAATACAGTTCAAATTTTCATGTCTCGAAGTCTAAAAATTCCATCGAAAGATTCCGTTACATACAGGGCATGATAATGAAATCGTGTTAGAATAACATATTTATAAGGTCTTGCTTACTCCAGGATAGCTTTTGGCTCTGAACCGCGAACAATTTTTCCAAAGTTATAACGGTGAAAATCGATTAGCTACAAACATATTGTCGTGTCAAAAGCGTTTATTCTCCAACAATACAAGAACAATTTCTCAGAAGTAACAAACCCCGAGGTTCAATTCATTTAAACTTACGCAAAAGTCTCAGTCAACCGAAGAGGTTAATTGGCAACATTTACTAAGAACTTTCTTGTTTCTACCTGTTTCAATGTTACCAACAATTTTGTGTAGGCACAAACTTCTTGGTGTTAGATGTTTTGACTGTTTATTTAGTTTGTTACTTTAATTAGCTTTTTGACATTTATGTTACATCTTCTATCGCTTTTGTTATATCTATGATTAATGAGATTCTAAATTAAATAAAAAAAATTGTCCCGTGGAACTGAAAGTCATCGATTTCACGCAGTTCAAGATTTTTTTTATGGAATTAGGTGGCAAACGAGCAATGGGTCGCCTGATGTTAAGTGACCGCCACCCATAGGCATCCGCAACAAGCTAATGAGTCTTAGATTTGTGCGTTGCCTACTTTTAATGGATAGGGGGGATAGACGGGAAAAGGATATTTCCTCCTATTCATACCCTCCCCGTCCAATCCTGTTCCCCTTCCCATCCTTATTAGGAAAGAATGGGATAGGGAAGAGGACTGAAATTGGGCCTCAGGCACCTCGCTCATTAGGCGAAACGCAGAAGCATACTTTTACTTCACGCCTGTCTTCTGTGAGGTCGTGGTATTTCACCGGTCGAGCCGGCCCATTCGTTGTTTTTTTGTGTTTCAACAGATGTTGTTGCGGGCTCTACCACTGTAAAAAAATTATATTGTCTATTTAAATTGATGATTTCTAAAAAAAATCTCATATCGAGACCAAATTGTTTCATTATTAAGTGTTGACGTTGTTAGGCCATTTTAAAAAACGAAACAAAAATGCTTACAAAGATTAGGCCAATGTATGTACGAACAAACCCAATTCAAGCTTATTGCCTCTTCGGGAAACTTATTCAAGAGTTAATACGGTCGTAGACTTTTATAGCACTTTTTACACTACAAACGAAGTGTCGGGGCGTTAAGATGTCGGAAGCTGTTTTACCAAATAAAACTCTACTACCGGAAATAAAAAACCATACGAAATAAACTATTATTTCTATAAGTATAAAGTTCAATTTTCACAAATCTTTTTCATTTGAATGTAAAATCATTTTGTGCAAGTTTCATGGCCAAGTTGATTACAATAATGTCTTTTGAGTGAATCGTTTGTATTGTTAGCTAAGACTGTTTGCTTACATAGTGTGAAGAAATAGCAACTTAAGCTGTTACGTGCAGTAAATTTAGTTAACTTAATTTACTTGGAGTAATCCTAATTCCAAGTTATTATACGCGAAATTAAGTTACAAACATTTTTAGCGAAGAAAATAAGAAACGAATGCGAATTCTGGAGCAATAGCTAGTAATAAATAAATAAGCGCTCACGTCCAGATACCAAAGGGGTAAGCAGAGATTATATATTTAATTTCATGTCATTATCCTGGCACACCTCGCTAGCTTCGTCTACATTCAGACATTTATAAGTATACATGCGCGGACACTCACTATCGCTACATAAATTTGTCTAGTTACTATTTCTTGATTCTTATCATTAACATTTTTATTGATGATAGTATTTTTATTTCCACTGTTCGATTTTTTTCTGTTTACTTAAATTGCATTTATGTGTTCATTTTTTTAAGATAGGTTTTGATTGATTAAGTTTATTTTTATGTATAGTATTATGTATTATCAAGTTTGTAAGCATTTTAAATAAATAAATAACATTCTCTAAACACCGTAGCATACCTTTCCCAAAAATTATAGTCACAACGATTTCTTTTGAATCACACTTTTCCGTTACATAATTTTTATAATCTTATCATTTAGAATCATGCCAACAAACAAATTCTATGATTTTTACCAAAGATTTATTTAATGTCGAAAAAATGTAACGGTTAAACGACAAGACAGACAAGTCAAGCCACTTCGTCGTGTATAATTTTCGGTAATTAACGTGGTATAAATTTCTCATATACCAGTCGAATACACCGCCCCTCACGTATTGAAACCTAATTATTATTAAAAATATTTTATTGTAATTCAATAGATTTAGTCTGATAACATCGCTATGTTAGTGAACACATACATCAAAAAATATACGAATAAATCACACGAAGGCGTCGCTTGTGTTTATTTCTGTTCGATTCTTATTTTTTATTCAAATGCTTTTATGTTCTGAGCTCATGCAAAGCCTTTTACGAGTATGAATTATTTACAAGTATTTTAGTAGGTAGCAGAAAATATTTTTAGATACGATAAAAATGTATAAAAGGTAGGTGATTTGTAGAAATTTTATAGAAATATATATTTATATAAATTTGGACCCAACAATGGTCTAGGACTGCTTTCGTTGAAAGAGAGACACCAGGAGAGCCGACCACAAATAGAAATGGGAAAAGGCCGCTTGAAGAAGAAGTATGCAATTTGTACTTCCAGTTGTGTTATTTCTTTTGAATGTTTTTTAATGAAGTTCTTGACTTCATAAAGATTTAATATACATTATGTATTGTAACTATGTATGTATGTATGTATGTATATTAAGAAAATAGAGTACTTATACAGAATGCTAACGATTAAGATAGTTTCTCGGCGACTCTTAACTGATGAATTGTTATAGTAAGGCAATGTATGCGAAAGACATCATACGTCCATAGTGGCAAAACGTCTTACTATTTGAGACAAAAGTATATTTAATTCCTCTTCTCTATGCAGTTTTGTGTCTATAATGTTGTACAACTAAAAATCACACGACCTTTTCATTATCATTCAGCTGAACCCACTAGGTGGGGTTGGCACTATACGTTTCCTTCTCCCACGCCTTTCACTCAAAAGTCATCTCAGTCGTTACTCCTTCCTTGCTCATGTCATCCTATACGCAATCTATCCATCTTTTACTAGGTCTATCTCTACCAACATATCACATGCCATTCTTCCCTCTTCGTAACCACGCTAACCTTTTGCTCCTTAATTTATCTATCACTGATGCTACTTTCAGGCTTCCCCTAATATACTCTTTGCGTACCTTATTTATTCGTGTTATTCCACACATACTTCACAACATTCGCATTTCTGCTGGAATTACTTCACTCTATTTCTTTTTAAAATCAGTCGTCTAAAATTCAGATATTATAAAATGCTGTAAATTTTATATTCTTATGTTGTAACATTTTTGTCGTACCGACCAGCACTTCAAAGTCCATACTTCGCATTGAAATGGATTGGAACAAACTTCGTCATTCACACTTCCTGTCTAATGGATTGGAACGAATTGCCGACAACCATGCTTTTATCGTACTACCGGGTCTTCAAGGAGAGTAAGCTTCTTTCTGCTTGGTGTTTCATTATTTCAAAGAATTGTTGTATTAGATACATCACAAATGAGCTTAAGCGATAAATATGCTAATGTATTTCATTACTGTAATTAATATTATCCTAAGTAACGGCTTGGTCAATGTCGCGGGCTTCCATTGGGAGATCTATCCCTTGACGCGCGGCAGGGGATCACAAAGGACCTACCTGTAGCCAGAAAAATACGCGTGACGTGTGGAGACAGCTTAAACGATAAAAAAAGATGTTGAAGTGTTGTGTGAATAATCTATCTTACACCGCCATCTGTTATAATTCAATAGAGATAAAAAACTATCCCATCTTTTAAATTGGACCAAATTACACATAGAGATCAAATTTCATCTTGATCGGTTTTGTAGTTTCGGAGTTTATCCCGGACAAACATAGTGACGCAAGACTTTTATATATGTAAGATATTTGCAGAATGAAAATATATTTGATATGAAGTACCGATATTATTTTATTTTATTTATAATGCAGCCAAAAATTGGTAAATTTCCACAGCTTCCGTTAGAAGAAGGCGGTTTCCTTATTATCTTCAAGAAGTAGGTGTTTTAACGTCATCCTATCTGCGTAAGACTATCAATATCAACTTTTTCGGCTTTTTGCCAATATTGGAGCGATTACTCCCTGACCCCAGGGGAATGATTATTTGATTGCAGTAATTAATCGCCATGTCACAGAAACATCTTCGAATATTTAACTTTTTCAGGAATTTGCTCAAATTCCGTTTCTTCGGACCAAGAGTAACAAAGCTCTTAAGTCGATAATAATGATGAAATAACTACTTGAAACATTTGAAAATTTAATTTTACGATAAATATACCTAAAAGTGCCTCATACTCGTATAGTATAGCTACGATATTCAAACGATGTTTGATTAACGAGAGTTGGGAACTGTGGTTTAATAGATAACCCTTATATTCATTAAATTAACGCTGTTATCTAGTTTTCGGTCCACTGCAGCCTTTTGTACACGCGTGTCTGTTTAGGATAACATGCTATATATTAATAACATTTTCTATTTCTATTTCATTTTTGATGGTTGATGCTTGGCGTCTTATGCTAAGACGACTCAACAGATAATTTATCACCATCGATATCCATAAGCATAGGCAATAATAAGAAAGGTTCAACATGTGCTGCCAGTTTCAGGAAAAAGAAAAAGGAGTTTATAAATAAAAGGCTTGCTAAAGGAGTAGACATACCTGCACTTTCACCGATCTTATGCGGTCCAAATGTGATAAAAGGTCTATCAAATTTACTTTAATGTGGCGTCATGCGTCCTCAACTTAACATATGGTATGTTACTTTGATTAAAAGTATGTACACAGACACAGATGTCTTTACAAACTTTACTTCTAAAATTAGCTTTCAGCTAGATGAAAAGCGTATTACGATAGGTAGTTCTGTCTATATATGATTATACATGTATATGTCACCTATCCATTATGAATTTAGTTAGTTCATAATATTACTATAAAACTGTTATAAATTGACAGCTAATTGTGAACTGAACGTATCATTGACAATTTGACAGTCTTACAAAATCAAACGCAACAAAGGTTTTTGTTCTTTGATTATCTATCTTTTTAAGGTATTATTTTTATATCTCCAACCTTACAAAACTAACCTATACTAATTATCTTCCGTTCTAGCTTAAACTTTGACGTAATAACGCAAGCAAAATATCAGTTCACAATTTGACGATTTGACTTCAGCATTTTGTAAACTGTAGTGAAATTACACTTCAAAAAGTGTAATTTAAGTATATACAATTTGTTGTGAATGATTCGTTAAATTCACTGACATTTTGCTGAAAGTTTGTAATATGTTTAGTCCGATTATAAACTGATAAAGTTCGCAATCGCCCGGTGATATATATCACATCACTTGAAAGTTCAATTGCATTTCTAAGCGCAATTCAACGACGCGCAACGTATCGCAGACGACGTCACGTCCATGGTAACAGATGGTCGTCTGGGGGCGACCTATGCATAAACGGACCCCCATAGAATTGAATTTCGATCGTACCCGTATCCAAACTGCGTTGCACGTTAGACTCTGATATAGTTAAACGACAGTATTGACGAATCGGTGCCAATGGACTTGAGAGTGGAAAACCAGTCTTAATCCATTACATTAGTTCTCTTTTAAAATTTTGAACCAAGTAATACTGAATTTACCTGACTAAAGCCGCTAAATTTAACAATTTGGTCACAATTTTATACATACGACTACACAGTCTAAATAGTTTTAGTAATTTTAGAAATTTTTGAATGAGAATGATAAAAAAAGCTAATATTGAAAAAAAAATAAAGTAAAAAAGTAATATTTTAAATCGTGTTTGTGAGGTAATTTTTATCAAAAAGATTTCTTTGAAATCACCGCGTATGTTGCATACAACAAAATATATATCTGCCGAAGAACTTTGAAAGCTATGCGACCAAGAGTTTGCTTTTATTGGTGTTTGTGCGCAAGAAAGAAAGTAGTTAAGTTAAACTGTCGGAAATGCCGGCGGAAAACAGAGTTTTACTGCCTTAATCAAACTCTTAAGTGATTCCTACTTTCTAAACTTCGAATAATAAACGTAAACCACATTTATGGTATCAGTATGTCATTTCCTTTTTTCTTTTTTTTATAGTGTAATGTAGATAAGGAATTGTTTTGATATAATTTTATTGCATAAATGTACATAATTTTCCTAAGTATTTATTAGCAATAGTGGCATATAGTCCATATCGTCTCCGTTATCTACACTTCTGGATAATAGCATCATTGTTTTTCCTTCGGTAATATTCTTTAATGTCAAATGCTCTAGATAACTGGTTCTTAAACGGTCCGCATGCTTCATATAAGGTAATTGAAATTTTGTCATTTTCCCTAATAACTAAAAAGTTAAGAACCACTGGTTAAACGGAAAACAGCTTAGTTCGCATTTATTGGATCTAATGTAATTAAGAAAACCAACTAGGCAAGCGCGGTGACTGTCGGCTAAGCTTCCATTTTAAAGTGCGAAAACTTCTTAAATTTTAATATTTGAATTTTTATCACTTATACTTTAATCGAAAGCAAAATAAATTCTTACGTTAATACTTGTGGCAGCTGTTTATGCATTAAATTCATGGCGAGAGCTTTGTTGAAGACTTGAAAGATGAGAAAAATTTGTTAACATAAATTTACCTACAGTACCGTGCCTTCTTTTCTTTCAAATGAATAATTTAAGTCGGAGTCAGTTTAAGTGATAAATTCACATTCTTGTACTTTTGGCAGTTAAACATCTTCATATCTATCAAAAAGGAATGGAGTTTTCAATATTCTAATACTATGTATCTTAATGTTGTTGATTTAACTGTCATGTTCATTCTGACATGTAAGTTAGTTTATTAAATAAATATCCCTCCCGTTTTTCATTTATAATGTACTTAAATGTTTAGATTATTCTTCATAATTCTTGTAAGTTATTGGTCTTTGTTGTATATATATGTTTATAGTTCTGTGCTATTAAGGTTTTGCTTAATCCCTGCTTCTAGCAGTCTTCGTGGTAAATATTTTTTTAATGGAAGAAGGTTATTTACCTGATAGCCCATCAAAATTACCAATCCTTATGGCTTACCATAAGATAATCAAATAATAGGTTCCGCTATAATTACACCGCTACAGGTCTCTCACATCACCAACAATCTAATGAAGTTTGCGGGATGATTACGGCAAGAATCCTTGGTCCGTTGCCTTGAAGAAGATCTTGATTACATTGTCGTTATTTAATATTAAAATTAATCTTTCAGGCTTCAGGCAATATTAGTTAATCAAATATTAGCAAATTCTTACGAAGTGATGCAATCTCCTATGATTGCTCCGTGTACGTTTGCATCCACTCCGCCTCTTCCTCATTCAGCTTCAAGTGGGACAAGTAAGGTTCGGATGAGTCGCAGCTCTTAATTAACTGTGCTCTGTTTCTTCGAATCTCAACAAATATTTATCAGTGCGAAGAATTTAGTCACGTTTGATACTGGCTTAGTTCTAGTCTTTTATTCTACATATGTTGCGACATAAGAACTGCTTGCAATAAAAAAGCGTGCTTTGGGATATCTTGAGTGTAATGTAATACAGTTTCTAATAATGTAAAATTCTTCGAAAATATATTTTTTTTTTATATGAGGGGGCAAACGAGCAGCGGGAACGCCAAGGCGATCATCGCCGCCCATGGGCATC
>DWTW01002073.1:0-11593 GCA_018246275.1 Papilio slateri
TTTTTGTAGATATTGATGTCCTCTATAAAATTGTAGTGCATCACTTTGCTCTATTGTCAATAATTTCCGCAGCGTATGCGATATAACGATTTCTTTGATATTTATACCACACGTTGGGTTATGTTACCGAAGTTTTCATATGGATCCCTAACTTTTTTGAAAATATTATATCGCCTATGTTCATCAGGAATAATGTAGGGTTCTAATGGTGAAAGAATTTTGCAAATCGATCAAGTAGTTTCAGAGCCTATTCAATGCAAACAATCAAATATTTCCTCTTTATAATATTAGTTTAGATAACTTTTGCTTCTATTCGAATTACGAGAAGGGACTTTAATTTGAAAGTTGTTTCAATTTTTTAGTGTCAGTACAAAGACTGCTGACATATTGCGTTTGTCCGTTACAGTTGAATAAGAACAAAAAAAAAACAAATCCTAGTATCAGACGTCAGGGAGTAACGAGTTGTCATAACACTAAATAGAAATACGTATTAAATCACTTTCGACACTCGCCAATTACAAAGCAATTCCCATCAGATACATAAGAACTAATAAAATGGACACGTAGAGTATTAAATTAAATAGTATTATATGAAATTACCGTTACGTTGAATGATTGAAACGCCAAATCAAATGTCAGCCGGCAGCAGTTTAACGGAACAAAATTGATTAAAAAAGTTTGACGGTGTCTATGGGCATGATTATAGAGATGGGCGCCATATTGGCTGCGTAATAATGACTTACAGATTCTTACGTACAAAAATAGTAAATTTGTGTGTGGTGTTGGTTACCCTCTATTAATTTGAAAATTGAAAGGTGAATTGATATTATTTATTTTTGTTTTTTAATATTTTCTGTCGTCCATGTTTAAAATGTTGTGAATTTGCTAAACTTAAAAAAAATAATTGTTAAAATTCTAATCAAGTTTGTAAAAGAGAAAAAAAATTTTTAAGGCAGATTTAAAAAAAAATTGTCTTCCATATTTTTTATAATAGTGAAAAAGAAGGAAATGTATAATTTAAGACTAGGGAATTATTTAACGTCATCCGTAACTAATTAAATCCGTGGTCAAAAATGGTTCAACAAGCGCAGACAAAAAAAAATTTCTATTTTGAAATATTTAACTGTGATATATTATTAAAATTAGAACTGTAGTCTATGGGCAGTCGAAAGTTCTAATTTGTCAGATTCGTTAAGGGCCGAAATAATAATCTAGGTCATGGCCTTTGCTTTAAAACTAGTACTTGATTTATTGTAATACAAATTGTTGTTAGCAAAATACCTTTGTTCTCGTGTATTAGATAGTGGCATTACGTAAGTAGGAACAAATAGTAATTTCTACATTAAGAAAATAGTTATTTGTACGTATTATCTTTAAATAATTTTAAAAGCACATCTAATTGAGAGGTTTGCTCGTTTATTTTTTCAATCGCTTCAAATTTAAGTGGCCTTGAGATCAATCTGATTATAAAGTCTGTTTATACAGCATCCAGTCCATCCAAATGTATTTACACTGATTTCTTAATTTACGGGCCGGCGCCAGTGGCGTCCAAACTCCATTTCGGATGATAATATCCGACCTATAATGAAATAACACCTGCTCTGACAGTCCAATAATAAATTCCACTAACACACAATTTTTTTTTCTCAATTATTTTTGTGACTTGTATTGGTTCACATCCGAAATAATTGACATCGTTCTTCTTGGCAAGAAATATGTGACAGAATGCGCTGAATACCTTTATAATTTGCTACAACAGTAAAACGCAAAATAGAGAATAACTGTTGTTCAATCAACTGTATTTACATTATTATTATTTTGTTTAGACTTATGCCCATAACTTTTATAAATGATATTGTTTTCTTTATATAACATTGACTTGGAATTATTCTGTATTCTGTATAGTTCATTCAGTACAAGATATGATACATCTCGTGTAAATAAATAAGAATAAATACTTATAAAACTATGGAGGTCACGACAGACTCTTTTTTCCGCGTGTCTATGGATGTCAATAGACTCTACTATTTTTTTTTTATTACGACTGTAGACAAGACTAATTAATATGTGCTGACATATACCGTATAACGAATCAAAATTGTGGTCCACTTTGCATGAGTCAATCGACAATTGCGTACTTCCTTGTATTTTTTGCTCTAAATTTTTTGTCCATCTAATTTGACTAGCTCAAAGAGTTAGCGGTCCAATGACCCCGTTGCGACTCGATAATTTGGAGATCGTGCCAAAAAATAAATCCGCAATGCAGATAAATTTAAAGCATCTGTTTATCTAGAAAAACCATAGAGTAACGAAAAAAGAAAACAAATGGTGGATATTCCCGCCAATATGGTAAATATTTTCCGCCATCTTGTATTTTCTATCAAATTGAAACTTCATTGTTATTTGTCTCTACGTAATATAAATACAAAGTACTACATATTTCTATTTTGTAATATAGACGGTTTTTAACGGTTTCGATTTTCCATGTCTAGTATTATCTCATTCACTTAGAAAATATGTAGAATACTTAGTAATTCAACATATAATATGTTGATCTTAACATATATTGAAATGAAATAGCATACCTGTATTCTGTGCGAAGCATACCACCGCTAAGATCGCCGTGCAGTACAACACCCATCTCAACTCCATGGCTGCAGCTATTTTTGTATCTCTCACACAAGAACAAAATACTACAACAGTACGGCACCGCGTAACAATCCAACAAACGAATTTGAACTCTATTACAATAGGCACTGAGTTCCACTAACACTGAAGGCACATTCCTTTACTTTTAGGCACTTTCGGATATCTGTAAGGAAAAGATTATAAGATTAATAATTAAATGGGAATTTCACTAATTAAAAATGTAATGTTTGCAATAGATTATAAATTTATATTATGTACACAATAAACCGTTCGAATTTTTGAGTGTAACAAAATTAACAAATGTAAAAATTAAAATGCGTTCCGTTGGCGCGAAATGTAGAATAAATTTATTTAAATTTACGTGCATTATGTGTCTTAAAACATAGAAATTATGCTATTTTATATAATCGGTTTGGAATGAACTTTAGACGTTTAGACTTTTTGCGTTTAAAAGTGTACTTGTGTCTGAAATTAATTAAAATTTATGAACACGGGTTTGTTGCGATTTTGAAATGCATATACGGATAGATACAGAATCATGACTGGCTAAAACTGATTCCCGAAACGGTTTTAATTGTAAAACATTAAAAACTATTCGGTACCAAATATAGCTCAGTTATGATTTATTTGACATCAAATGGTATTTCATAAAATAAATGGTTGTGGTATAGTAAAGCAATTGTAGTCAAAATTTATATTTTAACTTTTAACTTAATATAAAGTAATCAAAGTAATGTTTGATGCTGTTAACTGTTACCAAATATGGTAAAAGTGAAATGAAATTTCATTACAAATTGAAAATATCATATTAAAGTATAAATCACAATTCACACTCGTTTATAGGTGAATATATAACTGTTCATTTAAAATTTAATTAAAGACCACACAAACAGTTTTCTATAGCAGTTCGAATTTTATTGATTAGGCAATTTTTAAGGTCGATGACTTTTGTTAACATGAGAACTACAAATTGACTGCGTTGGAAATTGGCTTTAAGGTTTTCAAGAGATTACGATTATAAGAGTTGGTACAGTTACTTTTTTTATAGCATAAGCCGTCAAACGAGGAAGCGGGCTTGTTTTTATATATGTTACCAATAGATTGTGAACTGCTTAAGTTTATAATCGGTTTACGAAGGAATCATTGACACATGACATTGACACATAACGTGCCATTGACAGATGCTACTGGCTCTAAAAACGTTATGATCACAATCTTAAGACGTACGGGGGTCCGATAAACATTCATAATAGATATAAAGTATGTTTTAACAGTACGCAACAACATCTGTTGCTAGAGTGGGCCGGTTCAACTGGTGAATCGGTGAAAAACCACGACCTCGCAGAAGACAGACGTGAATTAGAAGTATTCTGCGTTTCGTCTGATGAGTGCGGTGCCGGAGGGTCAATTTTAGTCCTCTTCACCTTTCCATCTTTTCTAATAGAGGATTAGACGAGGAGGGGATCGATAGAAAAAGGAAATATTTCTGACTGTCCCTTCATTTGTCAATTAGAGGTAGGCAACTCTTTTGCTTGTTGCGGTTGCCTATGGGTAGCGGTCACTTAACATCAAATCAACCGCTTGCCTTTGCCACATTCTTCCATAAGAACTCACCCCTGTCACATAAGAACTAATATTGTGTGTTAAAAAAATTCTAATTCTAGGTATAATAAGTTTGAATGGACCAGCGATTGCTATTTCAGTCTACCTCAGCTTAAAGGCAGTAAATGTGTATTCATTATTAAAGCCTTTTAATTATGCCAATTATAATAAAATGGAGAAAAGACTATAAAGTTGCAAGACAAATAAAATCCTCAGACATCATTCCACAATCGGTCAGTATAGATTAGACTAATAAAAAACATACGTGCCCATTCTATAATAATCCATCTATCGAACCAGGAAACGCGTACTTATGGCGCGGCTGGTGTTTTAAAAATAAACTTAAGAATTCTTAGTTCTCTTCTTCTAAGCTTCCTTCCGTGGGTTCTTTGATGTTTGGTAACGTAACGACTTTAAGAATCTGTACTAACAGCGTGTTGTGACGGGGTGAAAACAAAATGTACGGACAAGATGTCATTGCTTTTGTCTATGGAAGAAAATGGAGGGAAAACAAACTGCGACATTTGACACGTGACAATGACATATGAAAGATTAAAACTTGTTCCCGTCTCAAAGACTTATTATCAAGTATCTATTCACATTAAGAGAAGAATGTTTTCAAACTTAAATATTTTGTGAGACAGTTGAAACTGACAATAAAGTAACTGGAGAATTAACAATCAAATTTGAAATATTTCACAGTCAAGAAAAAAAATACTGATAAAAGATATTATTTATTAAATTTGATATATTTATGTAAGGGTACTTTCTATTCCAGGCTGAAGTGAAAAACATCATTCAAAGTAGTAAATAAAGGTTTTAAATAAAAGCCTAATTTATATAACGAAATAAAACAATTTTAAAGATCACATTTTGATTACTTTAGTCAAAATAGCGGGAAAATGAACTGTCAAGACTGACATTAGTTATAATTATATTCCTGGTCGATGGTCAAAATAAACCAATATTAAAAATAAAATGTTTAATTCAACACGTGAAGCTCACATTCTCCAATCTAGAGACATAAACAGCCATTCCTGTTGCATTACATAGAAACCTACTCAGATATCTATATGGCTACAGGCCACTAATAAAGTTGATAGTCCGACCCGTCTCGACCGCACCAGAGCTCTAATAGATAAGACCGTTCGGATTGCGAAACATTTTGCTTATCGTGGATGATGTTTACCGAATATTTTGAGCGCTTGATTCGATCGTTCGGTAATTTATAGGTTAGGTTATAGAAAGTTACTGTGATTTTATGGCTATTTATCTTGTAACCAGCGCTACCCTTAGACATTCTCAATAACTAAATGTGTCACAGATACATAACCGGCTTTTATGTAGACAGGGACAGATAAAAAAGAAAGAAAGAAGGGAGGGCACTTCATGAAAGGCAGAAATAAATATGCCTACTGCACGCCGGTATTCCTCCACATTGAGTCTACTATAATTTTTAATGGGTGTAGCTTTTTCATGGCGAAATACCTCTTTTCTTTAGCTAGTGGCATGCTAAAGAATAGCCAATTCATGTCAGTTCGTCTAGACTTCTTGAGCATCCCCAAGAACTCAGTTATGCAACATAAATTTGACTTGTCACTCTCTTTTCGTTCGTCTTTTTAACACGCCCGAACCACCGAAGCATACCTTTATTAATTTTAATCACAACGTACTCTTTTAAGCCACACTTTTCCCTTACAATATTTTTGCAATGCAATAATTTAGAGTTACGCCTAGCATACTTCTCAAGGATCGCATCTCAACAGCATTAGTTCTACTAACATTAAAGTGGGGAAGAATACAGTGTAATGTATTGACAGACGTACCTTTACGTGTGTTTTTATTATTGGCATAGTAAATTTGAGAACTTATCCCATAGTTAATATTATTCCGTGGCCTGAATGATCGACAAAATACTATTCAGTTCTTCAGATCGGGACATGTTTCGAAACGTAGTATCGTTCTAATATATTGTACCAACGACGCGCCAAGACCAAGTTAGGTACATCCCACACTATCGTCGATCACCTACGTATACAAGGTCGATATGGTTCAATGGTGGTCCAAATTATGACGATCGTTGTGTAACGAGCCCAATATAAGGCTGCAACCGGCTTTAAACCTTTGTCTAATCAAGTAACACTTTACTAAGTTTGGCATTGGCCCTTAATGGGATCATAATTGTACACATATTTGGGAACATGTATCATTTTATTCTTACACACTCAAGAAGATGTGAAGTGAATATAATTGATCAAGACGTAACGCTACCGGTAATAGTTAGTTTAAAAAAACCAAAATACCTGACTGACTGAATGATTATTAATATTTTAATAATTTACTTTAACTTTTTTTTGGGCAGTAGTTGAGCCCGCAACAACATCCGTTGCACGAATGAGTGGGCGCAACCAGTGAAATACTACGACCTCACAGAAGACAGACGTGAAGTGGAAATATGCTTCTGCGTTTCATCTGATGAATGAGGTGCCGGAGGCCCAATTTCAGTCCTCTCCCCTTTCCCGTCCTGTCCTAACAAGGGGAAGAGGGTTAGACGGAGAGGGGATAAATAGGATAAGGGAATATCCTTTTTCATATGTATCCCCACCTGTGTCCATTAAAGGTACTGGTAACGCAACTACGATTTATTTGCTTGTTGCGAATGCCTATTGGTGGTAGAAAGCTCTTCTCTTAACGAGTAACTTAGACTGTACTTTATTTGTGTATCTAAACGAGCGAAGCTGGAGCGGGTTGCTATTTCGTTCGTAACAAAACCGATCAATTTCGCAAAAAATATTAATATTTTAAATCGTCGAGTACAAAAAATTTTAACATCGAAATATTTTTTTTAATTCCTTATGTCAAGGACACAACATTACTTTCTTTCATTTATAATATTTTTTTGATCTAACAAGCCAATAAATTCTGTCATAGCTGTACATAACAATACTTAGCTAATTCCATCTCAGTTGGGGTCTTTGATGATTGGATTTACCGCTGGGACCCTTTGTAAGAAGCCAATAAATAGACTTACGACATATTGGGGAGTTTTGTATGGATCGTTAATTTTAATGTCTGTACAGAGAACTGCATTCAAGACGTTTTTTTATTGCAGCTGACTTGCAACTAGTGGTAAATAATAAAAAAATACCTGTCATGATCGTTTTGCAGTTTTATTTAAGTAAAAGCAACTTAGATCTTGTGTGTAATTCCAAATTAAAAATGAATTATGTCAAATTATATACCAAACCAACAACAAACGAGTTATATGCCAGAACCATCCTTATGAATGACTTCTGTTATTGAAGAGAAAACCGTGACCTTTGTAGCAGAAGCTGCTTTGTATCGTAAGCTTGACCGATTTTGAGATGAGAGATGTCTTTAGAATCGTATTCTTCCCAGGGGTGAAATATTAGTAAATAATTTCGTAAAATCTACTAATATTTTAATTAAAAAAAAGTTGTTTTATAACATAGAAGACGAAGTAAAATGTATCATATCAAATAGGCAAAGTTATGACCGTAACATTAGGAATTTGAAACCGATTGGAATAAATAAATATTTATATACATATAAGTATTGAGCGGATATACGCAAACCAGTCCTACACCAGTTCAAGAATCAAAATCAACACAAACAACGAACTTCAAGTTATTTAACTTAGATTTTGGCATGTTGAAAGGGTGAATAAAGAAAAAGTGATAAAGTAACGTTGTAGTAACAAAAGTATTCAGTATCCAATCCAGTATTTAGAATCATACCAATCTATGAAAGTGAATGCTGGTCAGACAAGTATGTTGGTAAAATTAATGCTGTGGAGAAGCGGTCCCTGAGAAGTTATTAAACGTGACTCAAAATCTTCTTCCTGCCCTTTTCTCACTTTATGTGGAGTGGGCACAGTACGACCGAAGTCCATATTGTAGTAGGTTTTGGCTACAGATTTTTTACGGCCGACCTGCCTGACGCCAATTCTCCTCGGGCAAATATATGAAATATTAGTAGATTATCGAAATAATTTAATAATATTTATTTTAACTATGTTAAAACCAATCTTAAACTTGGTTGGACATGGTTCACGAAAATAGTCGAATGGCGGATTCGAACCCACTACCATGTACTAAACGTCAATTACAATTATTACTGAATATCATTTGAATCAACCATTTTGTATGCTTGAATTAAATCACACTATGTTAATGAAAACGAAAACAAGTAATTTAGAACAAATTATTAAGTATAACAATTCCACTGAAATATAAAATAATTATTTGTGGGTTCTATCTAAGGATTATCCTTTACGTAGGAAGAAAAAAAAAGCTAAATTTAAATTTGCAAGTAAAGCAAGACCTACCTCATATACTTGTAAGCAAAATATCGACCACACAAATTGAAACTGACATTCTTACGAGCAACTTGTGAATTTCGTACACAAATATGGGTCAGTAGAATTCCAAGAGGTCGTCGACAAACGAACGTTGGACAAATATTGACAACATTCTCGCTTTCTATAAAGAGCGCCGTAGAAAGTGATTAGTTATGCGTTTTTTGGGTGACTACATCGTTGGCTAATTGAAGAGATGTGACGCTAAAACGCTTTAACGAAATAGCATTATAAGTTGAAAAAAATGCTATAAATAGTAGGTAATAAAAACTGTTAATCTACAGATTCATAAAGTAGCAAATGTAGGATTTTATTCACAACTTCGCATGCATTTATGTTCTTGTAACCGTGAGTTTACACTGCCGAAAACATTCACGTAAAACATTTTGTCATCTCATTTTTTAAAATAGAGAAGGAGAGAGATAACAATATGTTTTATGAGATGTTTTTAGCAGTGTAAACTTATGATAAACGACAACTTCTACAAACAAGTTGGACGATCTTTGCGTGATTTAATTTTTATGAATTCGTATCACTGACACGCTTACTAAAATAAAATTTTCATTATTGTCCACTGTCCTCAATGACTCACTTTTTTTTTCATTTCAATGTGTAAATAACTATAAAAATACTTATTTATTTCTGATTACAAAAATGTCCAGACAAAATCAGTGCAGATGCTAATAAATTATGTTATCTTTATTAGTAAAGTGATTTGTGATTCTAATACAACGAATGTATAAAGTGTAACAGAAAACCCATTGTGCGAAATCTTAATTAATTTTAATTACAGAATAACGTTATAAATGTTATAACGTTATAACGTCGTTATTGTGAAATAATGCGACACGAGGTCACTGGGGCGACTTTCTTGATAAAGGGCCCTTTGATATTTGATTGTCATTCATCAATTCAGAGTGGGCCATCACTATCTGTAAAGTCAAAGGTAAACGCGTATCTTTATTGCGTTTGTTTTAATTTGTTTTCGTAAGACGCATTCAAGAATCGATTGTGTTTTGATTATTTTTTTAGGTTATGATAAATTGCTTATGCATTGCTTTATAGAAATAAAACAATCGACCCTATCAGTACGACTCAGGGGTAGGCAGAGATTAGGACTTCCTTTTTTGTACGATCCTAATACATTTCTGTCATCCAAGCTTGTCTGAGAAGGTTACTTTTAACATCTTTTGTGCGTGTCCATAAAACAGGACACATTTTCGTATCTCTTCAGTCCTTTCATTCTTTCAATTTGCTCAAAGGTATGATGAAGTATTGTAGCTTCATACTAAAGAAAAAGTTTGATATGTCCTAAACGAACTTATACTGATCAGTTTAGTGACATACAGAAAGACAATGTGAGTACCCGTAACCGACGAGAATGTTCGAGAAATCGTAACCAGCAACCTTAGGACCTCCGGTTTGCTTTCATGATCGCTTAGGGTTGCCAGCATTAGCTTCTCAACAATTACCACACTTAGCTTAGGTGCTAAAATTACCACCATTTAACACTACAATTTCATATTACTTTGTTCTACGTTACCGTATAACAACTAGTCGTTACCTGCGATAGTCAAAATCGATAACTTATCGGGTTTGCGTCATTCAACCCACGCCGGCTGAAGTGCGAGATAAGAATCATATACCATTGTACAATTTTTATGATTGACATTTCACTGTTTGCCTTGGAGAGGCAAGGTCAGCTACATCGGACTTCAGGTAGCAAAGCGCAGAGGACCTCTAAACTTCTAAGGGTAACTAACCTCGAAATCCCCCTCTGGAACCTCGACTCGGACCGCTCCTTCGTTTTAAGTTTAAGAACGGAATTCCAATGTGCCATCGAAATAGACTTTCTTCTTTCAAGATCCAGAGAAATGACTTTAGTATTATTGTCATAAATCAGAGAGACATTTCATGAGAGGCTGAATGAAATGAAATTAAAGGCACCATAGACTTTACTTTTCCATCCAATATAAGAAATAATCATACAGCAATACAAATGCGTAGATGTACCGTTACCATTTTACAGAATGCAATGAACCCATTCTAACAATTTCAAAATATTATATGTACCCTTTTATACAAGATGTAATATTAGATCCCAAAGAGATCAAAGGGCCAATAAATTACAAGTTCCGCTGTCGAAAGTACAGAAAGAATGTCTGAACTTTTTTAATACATCGGAAAGAAAGTCCGAAGTGCACAGGCCTCATTCACTGACCGAACAAAATTACCATAACCCGCTCCTAAGATCTGACAAATCAGTAGGAAAACGAAATATGCAAAAATTAACTCTAACGCAATGGAGTTAGGTCTTAAATTGTGCAAAATCATAACCGTCACCAGAGACAAATGTTAAAGAAGTGGACCCAAACAAACAAGTCCAAAAATTTTTTTTAAACAATTTACCGGTAGTGATGATCAATCGTGCTTTAAAAAAAGATTTAGTCACGATCGACATTTTGAATTGATTGAAAATCGATATTGAACGACAGAGGCGTCTAAATCGATTTGAAATTCGTTTCATCGTGGGAAATATGATTGTTGGTAATGTTTTATATAGGTTTTAAGTAGGGTTGAATGAACTTTAACAATCTTACAATTTGATAACTTATTCCATCCAACAACTCTATAATCTAATGCTTGAAATATACTAATTCTAACGGAGGCATAGACAAAATTCTTGTCGATGGCTGCAGTACATGATGCGAAAACGTCAGCAATTTGTAACAACCTTTCTATTTACCCTGGATGACTAAAAATACCTTATAATCGCAATATACGACATCTCAGACAGTTATATTCCACAAATGGGTATACCCGTGTGTGATCCGTGATTTTTTTGTTATGAGTAAACTATGCAAAGCCTAAGCGTATGTTGTATGCTAAAATAATTCTTTCACTCTTTTTTTTCATTAGAAAGCATCCTTCAGAAGTAAAATATCCGAACGCATCTTTAAACGT
>DWTW01002074.1:0-11590 GCA_018246275.1 Papilio slateri
GAGTTAGCCTGTAGACATTGTCAGTCTAATTCCGTGCCCATTTTAAAATGTTGAATATTAATAAAAACAAATTTTCCAGGCCAACAAATCAAATCTTTTTTCTTTTGATAAAAGAAGTTCGCGTTTTCTCTCCAACAACTTTTTTAATAATGAAATATTAATTTAGGAATGATCTCGTAATATATTTTCTGTTGAAATAGATACTGTTAAAATTCTTCTTAATAATTCATCAAATTTGAAACATAAGATTACTAACCTTAATTAAACAAAGTCTAACTAAAATACATAATTAATTTATCCCAATGGACGTTGTAAGTAGAGTTTTCAAATTTTCGCGCTGGGATTTAAATCGTTTATCGTATTAGCCCAGCTACTATTGCCGCTTTGGATTTTAGCACGTTTTATTCATGCAATTTATTTTCGCAAGTACGTTTCTCAAGAATATATAACTAACGTGAAATGTCGACACTTTACTAAGGAAAAAACGAACAACGAATCTCATTAATGGTGATTCATGTCCCTATTGATATTAAAAATCAATAAATCATCGAACGATACTGACTAAAGGAACTTAGAGAAGGTGCCTTGCAGCTTGATCGGAGAAGTTGATTGGCAATTAACTTCAATAGGGAAGGTGGCATTCTCCTCGGTACCCATTTATTAACAAAATACATTTGTAAACCAATCATACAAACGTTGTGACTCTTTTAGCATAGTACAATCCAATGATTTATATTTATAATTTGACGCCCGCAACGTCTGTGAAATCAACCCATAATCAGTAATGGTATAAAGTACTCGAATCGCCTAAAATATAAATCCTATTTCTAGGTGAAACATTGGTGTAAATAGAACAAGCCATTGTAACGTCTAGTCAGGTACGCGAGTGGCAGCTTTATTCCGCGATAAAAATAAAGGTGATAGTGTAACTTTACAATACTGAAAGAGTTATTATATTCATTCTGTTGTTTCAGAATTTACCCATTACACAGTGAAAACTTTTTTAACTTTTTTAGTAGTTATAGGTAGGCATTCATCATAATACATGGAGGACAGTGCGGCACATAAACTTGACGAGGACGTCAAGTTAATGTGCCGCGACAAACAGTTGTCAAACAAACAGGTGTCGACGGCAACCTTCCTCGGGCTTTTACCATCGATATTATGATAAAAGTCAATTTTCTTCGAGGTGGAACAAAGAAGAAAAAGATTAAAAATATTTTTATAAAAATTGTTCATAGAATATTGAACAGTAAGATCAGGCTACTTTTAAGAATATGTTTTCTCACCATTTCCAGTTTTTAAAATTACTACAATAAAAATTTGGATCCTGGCAAACCAACTGCAAAACCTTTTTATCACAAAACTGAGCCCAGCTACGGGGCGTGGCTCTACTAGGGATCTCATAAGTTTTCAACAGTAAAAGCATTATGAACTTGTGAGTATTGCCAACCAATTTTACATGAAATATTTTCATTTATTTTTACCGGGCAGTTACAAAATCGACATATTTCAGATGTCAATAAATCTGAAACCATATAAGCTAAATTACCTATATTTGTTACGTTTGATATACTCTGCCAAGGATATGTTAAATTGAAAATTTCCGCATTCTAGCGTCGTCTAGGTCCGACGCTTTAATACGCAAACTTGCAGATTGGAGGGAAGTTTCTGATGTCTTAATTATTATATGCTATTCCTAGCCAATTTTAAAATACCTTTGAATTTTAATGATCAACAGTAAATAAGTAAGCTAATGACAAAATAGACATATTTCAGATGTTAATCGGAAACTATTTGATACTTTGTACGTTTAATAAGTTTATCGGAATTACAATTTATTTCAATAAATTTCAACTTTCTGGCTTCATCCAGACCGGAGCAATGACGAAATGCTTCGAAAAAAGGAGGTAGCGCACGTCTTGGCAGGGGCACGGTAGTGCCCCCAGATAGCAATGTTGTAAACGTATTTCCATGAAAATATCTAGTCTTGCCATAAATACTGAAACAAAGAAGAAAAAAATTTTATATTCAAATAACATTTATTACTTTTACAGTGTGTTAGTTTAATACATAAATATAAAACAATTTTAAATATAAAAAGCTTATTCGAAGTGGTCTCCATTGGCTGCAATACAGTCCTTTAAACGTTGAGGCCAGATATCAATAGAACCACGCACTCTTTTCATGGGGAAATTCTTCACTGCCAATCGTACGGGTTGTTTTAGGGACTCCAAATTATCATGGCGTTTAGAGCAAGCCGTACTCCCTAAAACTTACCATAAATCATAATCCAGCGGATTAAGATCGATGACCGGCGCCGAGTCTTGCTGGAAGGACCATTCTTGGTTATTGAACATGGTGTGGTTTAAGGGGCTACACTACCTTCTCAAGAATACACTTGATACACTTGTGCCGATATTTTGATACCTTTTCCACAAAAGTATGGCTCAGTCACTCCTTCATAACTAATGCCCCACGAAACCATCACCATGAAGTCGGATAGTGCCCACGTTGCACTCTGTCGACTAATTGGGAAGCTTCCTTAGAGCTTTGAGCGCAAATACGGTCATTATGTGTGTTAAAATGTTGCTCAATTGTAAAAAAATTCTCTTCCGTAAACAAAATTTTTCCGTGACCTCCCTTTGCGTACCGCTTCAGTAGTTGTTTCGATTCTACCACCCTATTCTTTTTTAAATTATCAGTTAAGAAATGACCAGTACGTTTCTTATAGGCTGCAAGTCCTAAGTCATCTTATAGAATACGCGATATGGTGCTATCTTCATCTCCCGAGATAAAATCTTTTGCTTTCGGACAGGATTTCTTCGAATTCTTTCCCTTACTGCTTTGACCACCTTTTTCGTACGAACACTACGTGGACGGCCAGATCTTTTTCTGTCACAAACAGAGGAGGTCTCATTGTACCTATTAATAGCCCGGTACACAAACATTTTACTAATACCAAGCGTATAGAGTTTTAAAAATTGCATTTGGCTTCATACTTACTTTGTGTAATGCAATTACAGCGGTTCTCTTTATCACCCCACTCCATTTTAATATCGCAAAATATTGTACAATGTATCGGTGCCAAAATGAGAAAACTTAATTAACAATCATATAAAAATGACAGATTCCAAATTCAAGTTTAATATTTTGTTTATTTTTAATTGAAACAGTATTTATGGCCAGACTAAGTAGTATAGTTTATGCATAATAGTGGTAATGCCTTTCGATGTCGTTTGTCCGCTTATTTTTCGCATTTTGCGCACAACTCCAAAAATATCAGCAAACAAATTATTTTTTATGTGTAGAATCATTTTATTTTATTGACGTTTTTTTCAAATACGTCAAAATAATGTTAAAACATTGTGGAAAAATTTAATTAAAATCAAAAATCACTTTTTTTATTTATATAACTTCAAGTTTTATCTTAAAACATAAAACTTTAAGTTAAAATGGATTGCAAGGGTCTCAGAATGTTTTATCTTTCTCTGGACCCCTTTCATTTCTCATGTTATCAATTTAACTAATGACGACACTTCACTTTATTTGACACTTAAACCCTCGTCATTGTAATAAAGGACGGTAATTTTAGGTGTCGTACATACGTTCATTCAACTTATATTCTGAAAATAAATACGAGGAGCCATTTAGTAATTCAGTAATTTTAGATAAAATACCTATTATGTTGACTTGGATCCAACAATTGATATCCTCCACTTTTTTTATAATGAATAAACTAGCGCTTGACCACAATCCCACCTGATGTTAAGTGGTAACGTGGTCGAATGATGGTACGCACTAGTTTAGAAACAGCCTATTTACTCTTCTCTTGAAGGTACCCACTACAAAATTGGACAGAAACACTGACGCTGACAACTTATTCCAATCCTTTGCCGTACGCACGATGAACGACGATTCGAATCGTTTTGTGCGATCTCACTACGGTATATCTACTATGAAAGGATGGAGAATTCCCTTATTGATTATGCATATGGGCAATAGGGGTACCAAGTATACTACATGTATTAAGTATCCTTCTTTATTAAGGACTCAGTGTTTCAAGTCCGCTTGCAGTTGGGCAGCTACGCAACTGATCAAAGACCGCATGTAGTGTCTACTACACTACTGTAGCATGAAATGTAGCATGTGGTGTAGCATATAATGTAGCGTGTGGTGTAGCATGTGGTGTAGCATATAATGTAGCGTGTGGTGTAGCATATAATGTAGCGTATGGTTTAGCACTATATAGTGTACCATATAGAGTTGCGTGTAGTTAAGCGAGTTGTGTAGCGTGTAGCGAGTTTTGTAACATGTAGCTTAGCACGTAGTGTAGCATATAGTATATCTGTATATCGTGGTAGAGCCCGCAACAACAACATCTGTTGTACGAATGGACCGACTCGACCGGTGAAATACCACGACCTCACAGAAGACAGGCGTGAAGTAGAAGTATTTTTGTGTTTCGTTTGATGAGTGAGGTGCCGGAGGCCTAATCCTAGTCCTTTTCCCCTTCCTATCCTTTTCTAATAGGAAACTATAGGAAGGGGAAGAGGATTTGAAGGGGGAGGGTATAGACAGGAAAAGATAATAGGTATCATTTTCTTTTTATCCCCTTCTCTTGAAAAGGTAGGCAACGCATCTGCAACTCATTAGCATGTTGCATATCAAGCATATCAAGTCAACGCCACCCATAGGCATCTGCTATGGGTGGCGTTGACTTGATATCGGGTGAACCGCTTGCTCGTTTGCCGCCTTCTATTATAAAAAAAAATCAGTCGTTGACTATCGGCGCACACATAACGCGCAACGCATACCGGTATACGCAATGTATACTGAACTGAGTAATATATTGTTGCCACAAACAGTAAGTTTAGTTTGAACACGGCTTTACTTCTTAAGTTTTCAATCTTTATAATTAAAATAAGTAATTGTTCTTCAAAGACATCGTTTATAAAGCTAATAAGAGGTCAAACTCGTGACATTAACATTAATTAAACCAACTTTTAAACTTTTTCATTTAATTCTAGACTTCACTTTAATTTTTCAATTTAGTTTTATATAAAAAGGGTCCTACCATATTATCGCTCTTTGCTGTTATTTATAGACCTATTGTAAGTTACAATTTTACTGAATTCATTATAGTTTTTTATATATTGCTTAGAAAAGTTTACAAGTTTTATTTTAAATAGTTAGGTAAAGGTTCATTTTTGAAATTTAGATAATTTTGCATCAACCGTTCATTCACTATTAGCATATTTTCTTTTCGATGTATTTTAGGTATTACTTTACCTATATGAATACCGTTGTATTTCCTCATGTACTGCAGGCTTTTCTCCTTCTCATATACTGAAGCTATCCTTCTCCTTATAATCCTTACACAGAGGCTAGCAGTGGATTTTTAATTATTCTGATTATTGCCGACGTTGATGGGTGGCGTTGATCAACATCAGTCGCAGTCAAAAAAGTAGACAAAAGTTTTTTTAATGAACTGAATTGCTGCAATAAACTCACCCGTCTTACCTCTGCCAACATGAATATAAGCTCGTATAGTTATTGCAGAGTTCACTGTTTATAAATGCACGACACAGTTAAAACAATCATACTACGAACAACTTTCAACTGAATTGAAAATCGGGAGAACTTTGTATACTCATTTGCTTTGAGGTTTCAATATACAGTTTTTGTTTCACGTAACAAACTACTGCAAATGTTGTTCATTCGTTGTTCCTTAATGACAACCAAAGCTACAGCAAAGTTAAACAAAACTCGTTCTTAAAGTAATAGTGTCTTTTTTATTTGCGGAAAAGATATGTGTATGTACTGATCTTATTTTATGCGAGAAAAATCTTTTTTTTTTATATAATGTTGTTTTTACTATTCTTGAAATCAACCTTTGAGGGACTGATGGATAATGTTAACAATGCGGAGCCCGGTTAACTACGAAGTCCTTCTGAAGACACAACGCTTAAAGGCTACCCAGCGGCATTATAGGACTAACGTTAAAGCAAAACCTACCTTATTTCAGTATAACGAAGGTTGTTATTGTTATAAATGTTATAAATATATTTACTCAGTATTTGGGATAAAATTAAATTGTCGATAGCCAATAAACACCTTTGTTAATTAACTGTTACTTGAACCCTTGATTTCGTAAAAGTAATGTATACGAATATTTTGTTACAATCTTTAGAATGTATACTTAAAATTTAAAATTAGTACATTTGTATTGCGAGTGAATATATATATCTAGCTTTCACTTATACGTTTCCGTTTACCTATATACGGACACTGACGCTCACGCTTATGCTTACATTTATGTAAAAGATTACCTTTAATATTAATTTTTTTGTTAATTTTGTTTGGTCCGCTTAGTGAAATAATTTTAAAAATTATCACTATAATCGCAGGATGATGACTTTGATGACTTTGATGGAGGCAATAATCGTTATCCGTTCTTAAAGCTTATTATTACTCAAACGTAAAATGGGATTGCTAGCCCAATTTCTTCTTCTTTATTTTCTCATTTTCTCATACCTCGAAAACATCTGTGCCGGGAATTGAACCTATAATCTACGGCGTAGAAGCCGTTTGCTACGTGGATACGAAAATAGAAAAAAAAAATGGGTGTTCATAAATAATTCACAATAAGCAAAGCAAAGGCTTAGAAATTAAATACCTCCCAATCATTATTTCAAATCACGTTCGGGATCCGGACGTTCCAATAATATTGATTTCGAGCGTTGAATGATGAATTGCGTATTTTTGACCGAATTTGAAATCAGAAAATAGATTTATTCGTATTTTTTTTCATATATCTCAATCTATTATTAGCTATAATCTACTCTTTAATTATCAGATATATTTCTAGAGATGTGTATAATGCACAGCATAATACTATAGAGATATTATCTTCATATGTGATTATAAATCGAAGATATGAAGGATAGAAGAATTTTCATTGACTTTCTAAATGTCAGTAAGACTTGTTCTGTGAGTTACAATTTAGTAAATCACTACAGTAAATATTTCTATAGTTAAGTCGACTATTTGTAACCCAATAGAAAACTAACTTAAAAACTCATTGTAACATGTATTCTCATTGCTGATTCGTTGCTAGTATATACCAATAGTTTAACTATTACCTCTTTATTGATCCAAACACACTCTTGATACTATTTGTTTAGACATGGACTAACAAATAGACAAAATTAACCATCACTTCAATCAATATAAAAATTATTTATTTTCACCTTTACTTGCTTGTCCAGAAAAAAAAACGATGTTTGTCCGAAACTATTTAACCGATCATGATAAAATTTTAGTTTAATTTGTTTAACTTAAAAGATAGGATAGTTTTTATCTCGCGGTGTGGACCTAAGATATTAACGGAAAAATTTCATTAATTTGAAAAAAATATTAGATCAACTATAACAATACTATCACATACATATATACCAGAGTAAAAGAGGCACTTTATCATTTATCCTTCAAAGCAATAACACGCTGACGCGTTTCAATTCCGAACGTGATTTGGAATAGTGATTGCACTCTAAATCCTAACCCCACGCGCCACGCGTCACTTTATACATCAAATACAATTTAAAAAGAAATACTATCAACCACACACACAGAAATAAACCAATATCGGGACTACTATATTTTTGTATGTTACCAGTATAGTTAATTTAAAAAATCGAGTGACTGATTATCGTCATATTAGCTATGACTCTACGGGGTAGATTACTAATCTAATGACACCTCACTCTTCAAAATCGGTCAAGCCGTTTAGGCTACAGGAGGTCACAATACAACGGACATACATATACCCTGATTTGAGTTGAGAAGAAAAGGAGGAAGCGACGGGGACTGAGACACGGGGTCTCACTCATCAAATAAATCTTACAAGTGTAGATACCTCACTGCATGCTCGTATTCGTAGTAGACTCAGATTTATGACCACGCTTCTAAGAATTCTTATTCTTTCTTTGTTTTAAAAACGATTCCTAGAATTTATTCGAAAGAATTATAATTACTGCTTAAATTCAACAAGGTTACAACAACAAATAACACAATACAACATAAATTTCTATTTTTTTGCTTCGTCTCGGAAATAATAAGCCAATTTGAGGCTATGGATAATTGTCGATATTTAGTTTGCTTAAACTAAAAAGATTACATCTGTATATGTACCAATGTATTTTTCGGTAAAAATACTAAAATGACATATAACCTCCTGTTAATGACGCGTAGGATGACAGCGGGGGAGGCAAGATGTGCGGGGAAAAAACTAGATGCATAAACGAGCGCGAGCGGCCTCGCATGTCGTAGCGTGGAATTACATAAAACTAAATTATTAAAATTAACAATTAAAGATTTTTTAGTTTATACGGTGTTTTTATGAAGTCACCTAATATCGTAATATCATTTGGTGACCCCGACATGATTATCGACGATATATTTCCGAGGGATTCAGCGAGTTTTATATACCAAGCGTGGAAAGAGTTGGAATCGAAGACGTCAGGAATAAAGTAACGTATTAGATTACTAGGACAACAGACAGCTATTGCGATATATAATTGCTGCATTAAAGATTGATCAAGGAAGTAGCCATTTTTTTATTACCTACCTACTTATTAGAAATTGAAATTTAAAATTTTACTAATTCCATTTGTCTTGTTGCGAATATAAATTCGAAATATTATTGCACCAATTTCATAATTCACATGAAAAATTACTCTATCTTTTTTAACTCTTCTAACTTTTATTTTCGATTTAGTACTTAAGTTAAATACATGTAGTTTAATAGTATATTATGTCGATTATTTCAGCTGTCGTCGCTATGCTAGCCGCCAGATTCTACGTGTCTTCGTGCGAATGCCTGCCGGATAATTCGAGTGTACCTAGCCTCGCTGCGACATCGAGGCGCCGACAACAGCTGACGGACCGGTTTGGTGATTTGACTGTTGTACATAGCTACAGCGGTCTGCACGGTTTGGCTTTCAATTTCATCACTTTTGTTGCCTAATACGTTATTCGCTCGCACATTATTTTATTTATAACTATGGCCGACGACATAAACAATTTAATCCATGTTCGTGGCACAATAAAATCAAGAATAACTTATTTCATTATTTGTATATTGTGAGACCATTGATTACAAGATTGCGACTAAAATTCAAGCAGATGAGCTTCAGTTGAAGCTAAGTAGCCTTCAATCGTTAATGTCAAATTTCTTTCGATGAAATTCAAGGGAAGATAGAAATATTATCTGGTAGAACAGGTAGGCTTAACATTTAAAGAGCTAACTACTCTTTTTATGCAAATTGAGGCAATATTAAATGCGCGCCCGTTGCCACCTTGGTCAGCCGAGGCTTCTGATTCGGCGTCCTTTGTCATTTGTACCATCTCCAACAACAACAAAGATCTTCAACGATCGATACGAGGAACTGGGGCGCATGAGACAACATTTCTGGTCACGATGGTCAAGAGAGTTTCTGGATAAAAATGGATCCTAAGACGCATCAGCAGATTATACAATGAGCCTGATGGAGTCTGCAGAGTGATGTGCAGAGTGAGACTGCAGTCTTTACTACGTCCAAGGGCATAATCAAAAGAGCGTTAACAAGGGTGTGCATTCTGCCACAGGAAGGAATTTCCTTGAGCTCCTTGGAACCTCACTTTCCAAGGGGGGATGTTAATGACGCGTAGGACGACCTAGGGGGCACAACGCGCGGGGAAATAATTAGCGAGCGCGTGCGGTCTCGCATGTCCCAGTGTGCAATGCCATATAACTAAATTGTTTAAATTAACAATTAATAATTTTTAGTTTATACGATGTTTTTGTGAAGACCTAATATCGTAATAAACACCTCACTATTGTAGTAGTATGCGAAGAAAATACGATACCTGAACTATGTACTGAGACTATAACAAACCTTAGAATTTCAAAATACGAGACTTCGAAACAACTATCCATATTATGTAAGAAGGTATTCTGCTAAAGTACACGTGGACATTCTGTAAATATGAACAGTTTTTACCAAAAATAACATGCTTTAATTAAATTCAACAAGAAATTTAAACTAAACAAATTTATGAGTGACATCTATAACCAAAGATTTTAAGGATGGTGATTTGTGAGAGACTTATTAGCCACTTCATTTCAGATTGGTCGCACAACTGATTGAAATTCTGCCCGAGTTCCAGTGACTTTCGCTTTTACTCGATTTCATTAAAACGTTTCATTTAGAACTCCTCATTAGATTTAATTTATTGATGTTCTTTTGGAATTAACCATGAGAACAACTAACTGAACCTGATAATATTAATCATATTTAGGGTTTATTTAAGCGAAGTCTACACTTGATTAAAATCAATTAATAAACAGTAGTCGAGCGTATATTTGACCACAAAGCGGATATAGTTTAATCACCTGTTACCTAGGTTAAAGCTCTGACATAAAGCATGATTAGAAATGTATGTATTAACAGCATAAGATAAACTCACTATTCTTGTTATCTTCTTTTATTTTTAACTTTTATCTCTTAACCTCAGACTGCTTTATAATATTATAATATGGATAGTTATAAAAGGCGACGACATTAAGAGGGCATAAAATTATTAAATTCTATAAGCCTTAGTGACAGGCACAAAAGCTTTATGCAATTTCGTTAATTCTTTGACGAGGGCTGGAGGGCATTTAACAATGAAGGATCTCTCGCCATCCAGAATCTAATTAAAACTTTTAAATATTTCACACTGAAAATGACTTGCCTTATTGTTTTAATTATTATAATAACCTATTTTTTAACTGTACTATCAAGAAGACAGTGCGGATAGTGTTAGCTCTTAGTATGAAATTAATACCTTAATATGTATATAATATTCCCGTGTAACGATGTTAGTCCACGATGAACTTCGAAACAACTCAAGCGATCTTAATCAAATTTTGTATAATGTGGGTAATTTGGTCCAACTTGAGAGATACGATAGGTTTTATTTTGATTACCTCAACATTTTTATTGTAAATTAATTATTATGATTTTTAAGTACCATAAGTTTGTATATGTATGCGGTGTACGCTATATGTATGATGTAGCTTATTGACACAACACTTCAACATATTTTATCGTCTAGGCTGACGTCACACGTCACACGTCACACGAGTTTTCCTGGCTATAACTAATAGATATAGTGCTACCCGTTCGAAGTTGAGACGGGTCGTTAGTTATACTTGTACTTAGTTTAATAGTACTTAGAATTTTAATAGCATTTTCGTGTCTATTGTTAATCATTCCTCTATCCCCTTTCGATCCATTCCTCCTTAACTAGCACTGCATCTGTAACTACTGTTACTCTTCTGTACATTGATGGGTTGTGTTGGTCACGTTACATCAAGTGAAGCGGATCACCTGTTATGTGACAACTGATCTTTTTCCTTCTTCAATACTAATATTATAATCTTCATTTCCGTACTCTTTTTCTACTTACGTGGGGTCGGCACAACCGAGCGAGCAATCTAGTCTTTTTTTTTTATTTGTCTATCTATGTACCCGAGCGAAGCTGGGGCGAGATGCTAGTCTATATC
>DWTW01002075.1:0-11588 GCA_018246275.1 Papilio slateri
TGATGATCTGTATGGTTCCTGCAGCACTTCACAACATATGAAGGCATTTTAGAATTTATATAACATTATTTTGTAAATTCCGTTTACGTCCTTACCTATTAGCTGTCTCGAAAGAAATAAAATTGCCCGCGGTACAGTTTATAAGCCCTGCCCACCCCGGTACACTTTTCGTTATGCTATTTTTGAGCAACAAGAATGCTTCCATGTTTTATTTGCGTTCACTGATAAGAACTATTTTTATTTTTTATGTTACTATCATTATTACTTGAAGAGTGCAAAATGGCAAAATAAATAGGTTAAATTGGTTCTAATATTACAAAACTAAAAAAAAGACAAGTTTTATAATACCAATCTTAATGTTAATCAATATTAAATACTTAAGTGTAGTTTTATACATTACGCAGATTCAACACCACTCGACGAAGAAAGAACATTTGAAAATTCGGATACAGATGAGATGTCTGAAAACGTTGCACGTCCTGTACCGAGAGGCATTGTGAATCCTAACTATCCCGGCTTCCAGCATTTAGCGCATACTTTGCAGGTAAAATATTACTTCCTCTAAGAAACCCGTACAGTGTAAATCCCGTGTAATCACTACATAAGAGAAACCTTAGAAGTTTTACAGAATACGTGGGACGAACTATTTTCCTGCTTCGACTATCATGTAGAAATAGTATTTTACTATCAAGTATTTTTATTTTAAAAGAGTTTTATAAAAATAGTAAAAAAAATGGCGCATTTGAGCTATTTATATAAAATGCCCAAACTTATATTAATGTTACTTACTTAACTTATGTCATATAATTATACTTATGATTTTATTTTCTTAATTTTTAAGATGATATTTGGTAAATGAATCAGTTAATAAAGTTAGAGTAACGCTCCCTTTTTTCCTAGAGAACACGCATAAACATATTCTACGGACACGAAAAAATAAAATATTTTTGTCATGTTTCAGGACTATTCAACGAACATTGAAACGTTTTATCAGTCGGAAAATGAAATGACAGACGATGATTTGGACACAGACAATGTAGATGTGACTTGTCAATCACAAACAAATGAAATCGAAATTAACTTTAATAACAATAATATTGCAAATTATAACACAAAGGAAACGCATCCACTGAGTGATTTGCAATCAAAAACTAAAAGTTCAGGCCATGAGGCGCAAAGATATATGCCAGATCTGTTAAAAACGGTATCTAACAATAACACTATTGAATCTATTACCTTTGATTGCTCAGCTACAGACATAGAAAATAATTTTCATACAAAAGATATAATTGGAGATTTTAACAAGGAGATTGAGGATGAAATAAAGCAACTTTTGAATTATAATATTAACATACAAGACGACCTTGAAGAGTTAAGGAAAGACATAAAGGATACATTTGCAAAACCAATAGAAAACACAATAAATAATATCAGTGATGTTATGAATCATGTCATAAAGAAATTGGTAGAAACGCAAAATGATGGTGGTGAGTACACTGAAATAGATCTAAAATCGACATCACATAACAAGGAGGAAGCGGAGGAATTGAACAATATTAATAAAGACAATGAGAAAAACACAAGAACGGAAATGAATCTAAGCAGGCCTACATTTTTATTACTAGATAATCATTCAAATAACAAAATACAAGACGCCATATTATCGGACGGCAAAGATGAAATTAATATTTATGAAAATGAATATGACACAGAAGTGTTAAGTCACAATGTAGAGAATACAATAAAACAATTAAGTACAGAATTGAGGAAAATTATTCCTAAATTAAATGAGATGCGTGAACGTGACCGACTCTGGACAGAAAACATAAAAGAAACTTCATCTGTTATAATGGATAGCAACTCTAATGAAATAAGCAATTCATCCAATTGTTCGATTTTGGCTGCAAAGTCTAATACCGTAAATCTTACTGACAATGCAAGACAGAACAAATATGAATATAACACTTCAAGTAAATTAAGGAAAAATTCAACTATCTTGCCAAAGTAAGTATTAACAATATTGTAGCAACGAAAACTTGTAACATATTTTGACTTATTTAACAATGCCATTGAAATTTGTAAAGCTTGCAAAGAAATTCCCTATCACGGTTTTCGATCTTCGAGAACCCTCTTAGGATCTCTTACGGTATACTTGTGAAAGGTTAGGCTCAACAACAGCAATAGCAATTTATTTACACCCAGAAAATATACTTTAGCATTAGCACCATTTGCACAAATATTAATTATTATCTTCAGTATATAATATAGGATGTAATAACTATAACATGAAGCCTTCATTAATATGGCATCAAAATGGTTAGGTTTTAGGCCAACAACATTGGTGTTGACTTGGAAATGAACTCAGGTTATGCAACAATAACTATTGTATTATAAATAACAATAGTAGTACATATTTTTGTGCTTGCTTAAGTTCACCTGCAAAACAATTTTATCGAATCTTTTAGTCCACAAACGTAATTTTCTTAACATTGTTTTTTTTTTGTTTTTGTTAAAAATCTACAATAAGACAAAGGTTCAACAATCACTTTTACGAACTTTTAACGTACACACAACGAATTTAAACTCATGTATTGAACTCACAGTTTTTAAATAGATATGACGGAGCGTATGTCGACGAATTCAGTTCAAATTTAAACACATACCCAAACACACGCCGATTATTTGGGAATGCGTTATTTAAGAGTTTGTTTAAAAACTCGCTTTCAATAATATGTTTTACAGTTCGAAAAAGACATGTAGCGACCAACATTCAGCTTCGGTCTCTGCAATAAAGTCACCAAATACTCAAAATGCCGCATCCGTCCGTACACATGACAATGCAAAGGATTATGATTTTGGTAAGTTCCAACCACTCTTGAAAAAATGAATGTATATTTTTTCGAATCACAAATCTTATACTAATTAAAGGTGATATTTTAATGTGAATAAATTATGATAAAAATATGAATTGTTTTTTACATTTAAAAATTCAAACATTTTTTATATGAAAAATACTGCTTGATCCATAATGATACATCTAACATCTAACACAAGCTTTTTTTTATCAATGCAAATCTCTATTAAAAAAATCAAAAATTTTAATGCATGGTCATGAATCTCTGCTTTTTAAATTCTTATTTACATTTCATCGGATTTGTCTAAATTTTACCATTATTTTAAGTAATCATAAACGCGTGTCATGCTAAGACTGTGTAGGTAATGGAATAGAATCAGGGAATAGACCTCCTGAAACTGGATAAACATAAAGTATCCACTTTTTGCGTAAATTAGTTCCTTATTGAAAAAAGCAACATTTATACATTTTTTTAATAATTCCTCTATATTAGTAGATTACAAGAATTACTTATTTAATACTGATTGAGCGCCTACGTTCACCATCATACTGTTTTAAAATATTAACCTAAGTAATCCTTATTGTTTAATTATATAGGTTAAAAATATTTGTTACATTTAATTTCAGAAGGTTTTGATGTTTACAACATTGAAACTGCCTTGCCAAAAATAGACTTGGATGCTATCGAAAATCATTTAAAAGCCGCAAAAGAAGCAGAAAGGCGGGTGAGGGTCCTATAATAATATATTAAACAGGAATCACAAGCAATATTTATTATTTAATCGTGTTTACACGTAATAACAGTAAACCTTAAGATCAGGTTTACTTTGTACTTTAAATTTCGGCGCCCATACATAAAGGTAACAGTAACTGCACACATTCACGCTCACGTATTTGTTGTACCGCGCATAACAGTTAATTGCTATTAAGTAGCAAGTCCAGCTTTCTAGTGATTCAACGTCGGCGTAGGCAGAGCGGTTGCATTTATGCTGTACCGCATTTCTTGTGGCAGTGTACTTACTCGTGTGACGTATCTTTATTGTTCTCCTGACAAACGTTTGTGTTTTGTAATTATTTTCTAAGGTGATGGCGTCAATGCCTTATTTTAATTCCGAACAAAGACATTACAAAAAAGATACTAGATTTCTTCTGGATTTATACACTATTACTTACGATAATCATGAATCCGTCGATAATATTTGCTGCCTCGTAAGTTTCCTTTAAAATATAACTTAGTATATGTACATACTGCAAAGTTATAACTTTTTATACTTAAACCATAATGCACACAGTAAAATAGAACACATGATTGTCACGATTTGTCCTTGCCCTAAATGTCAAATTATGACAGGATTGTGGCATTTTCTTTATTTTTTCTGACGTTATACGAAATACTTCGAAAACAAACATAATTAGTGCCATAATTACTTGCTCAACTTTGCCAAAAATATAAGACTGACTAATATTAAGATGTTTGAAGAGTTTATTTCTAGTATTAAAAGAAGATTTAGTAAGACGTCTGATAATATTCATGTAAACGTGGACAATGAAAAGACAGGATATAAACATCGTTTATATTTATTCAAAAAGAAATTAAATAAACCTGAAGGTTTTATCGTACCTGCAAATAATTACTATGATGATCCAATATTAAGCCCTAGAGCCCTAGGGTCTGCTGAATGTGCAAAAACTGAAATTGAATGGCCAATTATCACAGATAGTAATCCTAATATATTGGATAAATTTACAAAAATAATCACCATAACAGACGAACACACCCTTCACAATAAAGTAAGGATTATATCACGAAAGGAAGTAGATAAAAGTATGTATTATAAAATAATTAATTAACTTTTCAGAAACGCAATGATAGGGAAGAGATTAGAAAACGACTGGCAATGGATGCTGACAATGAAGAATATTATAGTTTAGGACACACAGACAGACCTGGCAAGAAACCTAGTCTACATTCACGTCTCCAAAATGGTACTCATATATTGTATTACTTTTTGTGGGGTTTTGTAAGCATTGACTGTAAAGTTAGAAGTGTGCAGTAGTTTCAATATGGTTGTTTGTTTTCTATTTGTTCATATGTTTGGAATATAATATCATTTTCTGTAATCATTATGAAAATAGTATTTTTTTGCATTTAATTTAAACTAATTACATTTTAAGCATTTCAAGTATGCTTATAACACTCGTAATTAGAGATGACTGCCCCCGAGTGCTGCAAAAATTAGCTTAGCTTAGCTTGTTGCAGATGCCTATGGGGAGTAGCCACTTAATATCAGGTGAACCGCTTGCTCATTTGCAACCCTCTTCTTTAAAAAAAGATTAAAGGTGCTTAATAAAGTTTTAAAAAAATAGTTTTCTTTTATTAAACATACAACTATAAATGAAACAAATTTGGTGCTAAACTCTCCATTTTCACCTCATCTGGGCTTTTCATAATAACTGTTGTGTTGTGGTGTCATTACACAGGAAAGAATCTACAAATTTGTTTTATGAATGAGACTGCATCAGATAATGAATCTCAAGCATCTGATATAGAGAAAAACCTAAAATGTTCTAGTAAAACTTTGCCCCATACAAGCATTTTTGGAATAAGCAGTCAAAATCATCCCTATCAGACTAGACCCCTCTCAGTTAACATCACAAAAAATGACAGCACCCCGCAGTGTGGTAAGTCGAATAATTTTTTCTATTAATACATATTTAACATACCATTTCAAAAACAAAGGCAAAGGTAGTTAATGCATAAAGAACATTTAATTATTGTGCTAATATGGACAAATATATTTTTGTGTTTTTATTGATTTTTTTTCAATAGTTTTTGTTGATTTCTTAGATTATATAAAACAAAGAGAATGCTTCAAAATAGGCATGATTCTCATATAATAAGTATGAAAGTAAAAATGAATTTGAAATATGACCATTAAGAAGTATGCTAGGTATGATTGAATGACAGGGCTCCTAAGTTTGGAAAAAGTAATTTAAAAGAAAGTAGCAATGTTAGTAGAGTATGTCTTAGAAAAATTAATATTAATCACTTGGTTAGATACTAATGAAGAGTAATATTAAGATTGGACAGTACAGGAGGTGAATACATACATTCAAGAATGCGGAAGTGTATAAAAAATTGTCTCGGACTATTCAAAAGGGAAATGTATAAACTCTGGCAATTCTGTTATGCTAGTATTTTTATTGTTTATTTAATACTAGCAACCCGCCCTAACTTCGCTTGGATAGATATATAGAGAAATAAAAACCTTAGTTACTTGCTGATAGAAGAGCTTTCTGAGAGATTTTTGAAAATTTGTTTAGTAGTTTTTAAGTTTATCTGGAACAAACAAACAATCAAATCTATTCTCTGTATAATATTAGTATAGACAAAGTCACTAAATTATTATTCTTTTTAGTAATTTGGGGGTTAGCTATCAATCAAAATAACATGGTTGAGTGGGCATGGCTCGCTCAGTCTTAAATTAATTAATAAAAAAAAGTCTGCTAGTACTTTCTGATTTTACTTTAACAAAATTATTTAACTTTCCTGTCGGTTTCACCTCATGAAATTCAGAGAATATGTATAAGTAGATTCATTCTACATAGAAGTTTGTTTTGGTTGTCCCCTTAAAGATTTCTAATATCTTTCTGTTTTCTATAAATATGTCATGTTGAATTTTTTGTTAAATGTTTTGTGTAGTGACAACATGTTGATTCATTTTGTGTTTGGTAAAGGGACATTTTGCTTTATATTTGAATGAATAAATATAAGTTTGTAATTAAAGATGTAAAACTTTTTATGTCAATGATTTCAGGACCTAAATTGCGTCAATCACCATTTATGTTAAAGACATCAAAATCTCGTTCAACTCAGTCATTAAGTCACATTGACATCAAGGAGACTGATTTCTATGCTTTGCAAGCGAGGCTACAAACCGAGGCTAGGATTGCATTGGCTCAAGCAAAAGAAATGGCGCATATAGAGATGGAGGTATGCATTCTTACCTAAATATTTTAAAGTTGTAAAACAATTTTTCATATGTTTTGCATTTCTTAATAAATATCTTAGCTAAAATTTGATCCTAAAGTTGGATCATTGACTCTTTTATCAAAATTCATTTGCAAGTAATGTTTACTTAATATTGCTTCAGAAGGAGCGTCACAGCCGCGCGGTGTCGCCGGTGACGGAGATGCTGCGCCGCAGCACGGAGAAGGCCAACGCGCCCCTCGCCCCCGACCGGCGCCGTGTCTCTCGTCAGCTGCTCACAGATATGAACATTGCTCAGTTACAGGTCATTTTATGTTTCTAGTATGATTTTCTTATTATTAGAAATGGCACAAGAAATACTATAAAGTGGGGGCCGCCAAGAAGTTTTAAGTGGGGTCCGTATACTGGTGAGTTTTTTTTTATCGAGGTCCAGGAAAAAAAACAAGGACGTATGAAAATATTTAAATTAATATGTGGGTATATTTAACAATATTTGGCGGCCCGACGTTCCGACCTTCCCTGGTCCGGATACGGACTGCGGTTCGCCTGTTGCTGTTCACTGCTACACGACTTGTAGTTTATATAACTGTTACTGTGAAATTATAAGTCCTAACTCTAAACAATGTAATTAAATTTAGTATTCACTGCTCCACAAGCTTGGTATCACAACAATTTATTGCTTTAATAGCTAGTTTGGTACCTAATACATCCTAAAATTGCGTTAGGAACAGTGGTAGAGCTTAGTGTTGTATGACAGCTCGACAAGTAAGGGCAAGTACCATGATCTGTCATAGAATACCGGCGTGAAGTATACGAATTTATATTCCTGTTTTGGGTTAATACGTTAGTCGCCGCAGGCATCATCCCCTTCCCATCAGCTCCCTTACGTACTCCAATTCTGTCTGCTAATAAATTTGTTGATAATCTATGAGTTCCACAAAATTTAAGTTACTTGTTTAAGAATTATTTAACATTAGAGAAATAAAATAAATGTTATTGAAAATTAATAAATATAATTGTAGTTGGAGTAAATGGAGTAAATAGAAGTAGCAACCCCTATGCTCGTTTTACCGAGCTCTCGATTTCCGAGACCGAGATATTCGAATGTGACAAGTGGTGAGCCCTCAGGCTCTTGAGCTTGGGGGCACCAAAAGAGGTGGTGAGCCACACACTTGACACAAATGAAACCAAGTAAATTTGTGTACAAAAAAAAAACAAGAATAAAAACTCAAGCTAAATGAAGACAAACGCCCAGGTCTGCCCCCCTGAACTACCACTTTTTATTAATGCTATGAAGTCATATTATGCTGAATTCGCTACAAACCAGTTTATCTAGTTCTCATATAGAATTATTGATTTATAAAGCAACATTTAAATGTAAAGATAAAGTTTGGCCTTCGGTGTTTAGCGCGTGATCTGTTGAGTCACGTGCTTACTCACAGTGGCCATTGTTTATGTAATGTTGCAAGTTATAAAGGTGCCGTATTCATACTCACCTCCGGCACCGTTCAGGGTCCCTATACTTATGGACAAAATATTGTACACTATAGTTCTTATACTTGTTATTCAAATCAACACAACTGTAGTTTTTATAAATATCGAGGCATTCAATTTGTACGCATATCTTTTTGTGACCACGCTAAATGCCAGTAGGCGAATGGTTAAGGTCATGAACTGCGAAACATGAGGTCGTAAGTTCGAATCCGTCATCCAAATTCTTTACATTATATTAATATTTTTATGTGAAAAAAAATTAAATGCATTTATCAGTATAGGGCTATATTGCAAAATGTTTTAAAAAAATACCAAATTTTTCGATCAGCTTACAATAAAACAAATAAGAAATTCTAAATAAAATTGATTTAAATTTAAAACACGTGCATTCATAGAAATTGTTAGATTACATTTGCAAAATTACTTGTGTCAATTACCCTTAAATTATGTTTTATTCTCATATTAATTTAATTTGAACATTTTTTTGTGTGGTTTTATTTATTACTCATTATATTTTTATTCTAGAACATTCTATTACAGGTGATAGTAAACGAACTGCACTCCCAGATCGAGTCATTAAACGACTCTCTGGTCAAGTTACTGATGGCCCGGGATGAACTGCACATGGGCCAGGACTCCATGCTCGTGGATATAGAGGATCTCACCCGGTATTTGTAAGTCTTACATAATTCTATCGGTTGTAAAACCAAATTAAGGTGCAAAAACTTTACTATATGGTTGTTTTACCGCGACAGTGTAGTGGGTAGCGTGATTTTTTTATAGTAGAAGACAAACCGCTAGGAGCGTTGCCGCACGGGCGTTGCGGCTGTCTGCAGCGATGACGGAGCGGTGACGCTGCGTACTTTCACAATACAAATCACAACGATATGCCGCATGGCGCGTCAAAATGACGTGCGTTGACGGAACGCGCGAGCACACACCGACGCACACCGGTCCAGAGAGAGAAAGCTTGGTGAGGTGCTACACGGTGCGACGCTGCACCTTCAACAAACTCCATCTCCTGTCATTTAAAGACTGACTGAGCGATGCCGCGTCGTGGCGTCGTGTTGCAAACCTTTAAGGCAAAGAGGAATGGACTATGTAAAAAAATAAAGGGACAGAAAAGTGATTGGCGCCTATTTAATTTTTTTTTAACTGACGATACATTATCTGAAATTAGGTACCTATATAATTGTTATGTTTATATTGTCAACATAAATATGCAACAAACGCATGTATGTTTTTATTTATTTTACAGGGGTGTCAAGGAGCAGACCAAAAAGACCAAGGGCGCCACTAAATCGGGCGTGAGGCGACTTACATCGTTAGTCAACAAATAAGGACACAAGCGCATTTAACAACCCACACTATATTGATTTTACAATCGAGCCTTATACGTCTAATCGGACTAATGGTTAAAAAACAGCCAGCTCGCGACAAAATGAGAACAAACATTTTAATACATAAACAGACTCACAAAATAATACCACTCGGCAGCTATAGTTCTATGCTCATGAATATTATTTCTGAGTGCATAAAGCAAAAATCATTTCAGAGTGTAGTTAAGGTGGGTACACACTATTGTATCGCGAATCTGGATCATTAACTTTACGAACATAACGTATACCCACCTTAACAGCATCTATAGCCATATGGAATGTGGGTTTTTCTCAATATTCTTGGAACTATATATATAACTTTTACTTTACAAACTACAGTTATAAACTCGAGTCCTTTATTCATTCATTCACTCTACTGAGTGAATGAATGAATAAAGGACTACTGTCATTCGTATAATTCAAATTCCTATTCGTATGTATTGAAATGTCTGTCAAAACCCATTGTGGTGAGATAATTTTGTGTTGCCGGTGGTACAACTTGACGTAAACATTGTTCAAACCACACAAACCTTTATGATTCAAGTATATTATAACCGTGTCTTTGAACACATTTTGTCCATAATGTCAGTAATGTTTAAACATAGTTCAATCGATGCTTGTATGACTCGATATTTACCAATTACGTGTACAAACAGTTGTATGTCTATTGTATATCGGAAACGCTCGTTGTTATTGTGATTATGTCCTTCAATTTATATATTTTCTTTGTATCTGTATACAGGGGGTTTTGATACTATCTCCGTCGCTATTTCCCTTCTTTACATACATGTATTAGCGATGTATTGCCCGCTTTACTATATGGATCTTTAGCTCATCTAGTTGTAGGTATTTTATTCGACAATTAGGAAGAACTAATATTTTTATTATATGTTTCATTGCAGAGCTCATTGTTAATATATCCCACGACGCGGTAGCCGCGGGGATCTATTTAAACTGTCGCTATCATATATAGACAAAAGAACAGGTACAGTTCAAACGAGAATGTATCCGAGGTCGAAAGATTTGGTTGCGGATCACCCATCTCTTGACTACCGTGGCTGCTCATTCGTACTCACTTAAAATATATTAAATACCTTTTTACAATGTTGTAATTGGTTTAAAAAGTAAAGGTTTATAAGGTACTAGGTTCGTTCCATTAAGCATGGTCTTTGGACACACACGAATTAAAGTTGTCTAATATCATAGTAAGTTATTTCTTTAGAGAATGCACGTGTCTAGTTCAACACATTAAAGGGCCACACGTCTTTGAAAATACATTTCGTAGACATCTGGTTTCCATGACATTGAATTGTTGCTATATTCTTGCCAAGTTTAGTTCTATTTGAAATATACTATTGTGTATGCAGTGTGTCCTCGTTCCTAACTCCTATTTTTATAAATAATTTATGATTCAAAATTATACTTATTATAATTACATCTATGATTATGAGACATTTGGATGCTGAATTTAATATATATAACGAATAAAAAATTCGATTTGCAGCCGACAGCGAGATAAGATTCCTAATTGATTGATATTAATCGATATTACATTTTTTTATTATTGTAGTGACCTCTCAAACTCGATACTCACCGATTGTTTTGCCATTTTTTTTTTTTCAATTTTTAATTATTACAGAACCTTCAAGTACAATATTTGCTAACGAAGTTTTTTTAACAAACACTAATCTAAATTCTGAAAGAAATGAATACTTGGTACGGACCGACATTATACAAACAGCTCAATTCTGAAAAACTGGCCATACAATAACAAAGTTAAGATGTTGTATGCTAAACTATTTAATGGTTGTGTTATATGAAAACAGTTCGGACACGGCGCAGCGTACTAAAAATATTTATTATTATATAT
>DWTW01002076.1:0-11583 GCA_018246275.1 Papilio slateri
ACCCATAGACATCTGCAACAACGAATGAGTTGCAGATGCGTTGCCTACCTTTAAAAGACGGAGGAGGGGAAAAATATAAAAAATAGATATTTCGTCATTCTATCCATCCTCTCCCCCATCAAACCCTCTTCCCTTTCTCATTCTTTCCTTATTAGAAAAGAATAGGAAGGGGAAAAGTATTTAGGCCTCTGGCACCTCACTCATCAGACGAAACGCAGAAAGACTTCTTTCAGATTCACGCCTGTCTTCTGTGAGGTTATGGTATTTTGTTTTGTTTTCAGTGTCAGTCAGTCATTCGTGCAACAGATGTTATTGTTGCGTGCTCTACTACTGTAAGCTGTATTATATATTTTAATAATACTTTCAATAGAATTAAAAAATGCAAATATAAATTTTATGGTTCTTCAAATAGGTAAAAGCTTTAGTACTTTTCGACAAAGATATAAAGTAGATCCAAAAGGATCATGAGAAATTAATATCTGAGATATTTAGTTGCTGTTAGATTACGGGTAAATATGTCTATTTTTTATTATTACAACAAATTACGCAGGTCCAAATGAGCTGTTGTTGAAAGATCAAAAGACGCTGTGCAGCTCAAATTCTACTTTGGAGACGGCTTTTTGGCTACTACGAAGTGTATAAATAAGCATTTTTTATAGAAGAGCGTGGCAAACGAGAAACCACCTAATAATAAGTGACCGCTACCCCTAGGCATCTACAACAAGCTAATGAGTTGCAGATGCGTTGCCTGCCTTAAATGGACAGAGGATGTGACGAACAGAAACAAGGATATTTCCTTTTCCTATCAATCCCCTCCCCCGTCAAATTCTCTTAATTCTGATCCTTTTCCCTTCCCATCCTTTCCTTATTAGAAAAGGATGGGAAGGAGAAAAGGTACAGAATTAGCCCTCCGGCACCGCACATAGATTATCTTCCCTTGTGGCATGGTTTGACTCCAGGAGTATTTCCGAATAGGTCACATACAAAGTCCACCAATGCGCCTGATCCACAGGGTCTGTTGTGTGATGTTGTGAATTCATGGGTGGTGGTAATAATATAAATAACTCGTACATTGATTTATTTATTGACCAAATTAAAACTTCTCTAGTTCCATTTCACTTTTGGAATGGATGGGATGGCAGGGAACCATGTACTTTTTGTACTTTTTCTTTTAGTCTTTTTAAATAAAAATGATTTATCGTACATTGCACGTATCTAAAAAGAATTATGTCTTTGTTACCTAAAAATATCATTTAATACCATAAAAGGCTTCAATTATAGTGGCAAAGGCCAAATGTTTTTAGTTATATATCCAGATTAATGCATGCAAGCGTTCATGATTAAAATAGCTCACGACATTTTAAACATGTTTTGTTTGAAACATTTGACTACTAATTTTACATCTAAATTGATAAACTCATTACGGTATGTGTTGTTTCATTACTGTGTTTGCGTTTTGTGAAGCATGTCGTAGCATTTCATCAAAAGACATAACTTGAGCAGTATCTATACAGTTAACTTATTGCCTATAGCGAATACTTATTGGTATGGCGTATGAGTACGGTATTAATGTTACTATACTACATTAAGTATGTACTTATATATTGTAAATTGTTATAACCCGACTATAACAAAAAGTCGCAATTGTGCTTGTTTTGACGTAAAACCATCAACCATTTTGAGTTAGTATAGTTTCGTAACACTTCGTGAGAACCCCGACGACGAATTCATTCCATCCAGCCGTCGAAGCCGTGTTCTCGGGGGCTTGGGATTGTGATTTTGTATAAATCTATGTAGTTATTGTGCCAACAACTATACAAAACGAAGGTATGAACAAATATTTTATATTTTTCGTAAAATACTCCCTAAAACCTTTGTCGAACATATTTAGCATTTATGGCATCGCTTTCTCAGGCGTATATTTTGTCTCGCTCTAATACGCGGTAAGTCAGCATCGCATTTATTTTCCATCCTGCTCTATCTAGTAATATAACACCGTTGTGCTCGATCGTGTCACGTAAGATTTTTGTATTTTCTCTAGCACAATTTATATATTTCACTAACATTTTAAGTTTTATATGAAGTATGAGTGTGATTGTTCAAGTAGGTATATTTTTTTCGGTTGTAAACGCTTAATTTGCTTGATAATAGGTCGTGTTACTTTCACTCTAAGTATAGATAGGTATTGTAGATAAATATACGTAGCATAGATATATGTATATAGAGTCTGTAGATATTCAACATCGAGTCTCAAGGCCGAAATACACAAATACTAATGTACCTATATGTACCTGCTGTTCGAAGAATAATTCTATAGTTCGAATAGTAATATTAAGATACTAAATATACATATAATCATTATGGAGCTTAGGTAAGTACATCAATGGTGATTTCGACGAATATGGAGAGGCAAAGTCGTCAAACTTCACATAGATTCCAATGGTTATTGTATTTCAAGATATTCGCTTATCGCGCCTGTAAACGACGCAATTTCATGTCTTTTATAATTATGTGTGCCACTTGGCAACAGCACCTCATGCAGAAATATAAAGGTGTTTTATGATGGAGCACTAAAGAATAACCTCAAAATATTTCTGTGTTATCTTTGATAATTCTATCGATCGATGGATGTCATCATCAACAGCGACGGGTTAGTTAATGTGCGATTTGTGAAGTGTAAACGTTAAAATGGTGTCACTTTTGTTGCTGCAGATAAACTAAATCATCACGAGCTATCTGCTAAGCTGCTCCAAAGGATCTGCCGAGCCCTCATTATCTGTGATATACAGCTCAGCCTCTCGTCCGTCCTATAAGGTGGGATTTCTTAATTTTCTTACTGGAATTCTGATTTTAAAATTGTGGATATACTTTAATAATGACACAAAATATCTAATTAGTATCTGTCAAAAATCAGTTTGCATTTTTCAATTGTATTTTAATCATTTGTAGAAAATGCTATGATATTTGCTAGTTTGAAATGAGTAGTTTTATTATATTCAAATTGTTATATTTAGTGGCTAGTATATTGTTGATGGATAATAATTTGTTGTGTTGTAGGGCTGGGCCAATTGGGGCAAGGAGGCGTATCCGCAGCAGCTTGAGCGGTGATCTCACCCTGCCCTCTGCCACAGAGGCATTAAACACTGCTACCTGCTTTTTGACTGCATCACTACGAACCATTGTTACTTAGTCTTTAATTGAAACAATATGCAATCTGTGAAAATAAGTATAATTCTAGGTGGATATTGTAGAAAATTATTCTATTTATAAATAATTGTCTGATGTCTAATGTTTCTGTAATATTATGTGTTCCACATTTAATTAAGGATAATTGTTACTCCAATATTGATACTGTTACCGAACCAATGCAATGTAAAAACTCCACCTCAATGTTGGTGGTGAACACAAATAAATTTGGTGCTTGTAAGCGAGTCGAAGAGAATGAAAGTCAGCAAATTAGTGTAAAAATGGTAGATAATAATATTTATAATGTAGAGTTTGTTGATAGTATCCAACAAAACCAAATGATTGGCGATATGCCTAACTACTGCATTCCTTTAACGATTAACGCCATAACAGTCCAGGGTATCTCATACAGTGACCCGTATTTCAGTAGCTTTAACTTAAAATATAAGATGGCGTTGGGAGCGCCGGAATATATGAACAAGTCTGATTACGCTTTTAAATCCTCAGTTTGTATTATACATGAACCTTGCATGGATAAGACGCAACTACTTAAGGAAAAGTCTTTTCATGTTGTAAGCAAAACGAAAACTCGAATGATTACTTGTGATGACAAGTCTGTTGAAATAAACCATGACAATAATACATTGAATGTTGGTGGTCAACAATCTACTTCGAAGCGAGCCATGATAGCATTTGCAAATGGTGATCTCACATTTGATGCGATGCTGGAACTAGTGGACAGTGAGCAGAGGATCATAACTGATTTGAAGAAAAGTCATCAAGTTGATTCGTGGGGGGTTCCTCAACGCTTCCGACTATGTGGTGGTGGTGAAAGCTCTTTGAATGCAGCAGCAGGATGGGGCAGCCCACCCTCTTCTAACAATGGTAAGAAATGTTTTTACAGCATAATCTAACTAAAACGCTAATTTTATAATGTTGCCAATATTAAGGTACGATACATATTGACATCATTGTAAGTTTTTTAAATTTTCTTATACATATTATATGAAATGATACACAGTTTTGTTTTGTGTAAGCACCACAAAGTAATTTAAAATTCGAAAAAAAAAAATTAAAAGCTAATTTCGAAAAATTTTGAACAAGTTTGTCAAAATTAATAGACTTGGAGTAAAAAAAAGTTGATTGTTTTTTTTTTCTTAAATTGAGTATATAAATCTTATTTAAACATAGTGCCAATGGCCATAGTGGCAGTTGAAAGAGAATATTGAACTTATTTGTAAATGTAATTTATATTATTTTTAAATTACATAAGTAGTGCAATAATAAGAGATAATTTTAACAGCTTTATGTGTAAAAAATAATATCAATTACATGTACAAATAAATGCAATATTCTCTTTCAAGTAAGCTTGACACAAAGGTAGTGTAGCTCTAATATTATGATTTGTGTAGGCAATATATATCTATTACTTTATATAATTTGGACAAGCTTAGTTGACAAGGTTGAAGACAGCTAAAGACTAAAAAATTGTTATAAAAAAATAATCAACTCAAAAAAATATAAACTATTTGTTACAGCCATTGCTGTCTAACACTATAATAATTTTTTTAGCTCTAGTTTAGGCTTGTAGTTTCAAAGGATTTCTGAAGAATTAAATTCGTCCTGGTCAACTAAGATTAAATTAACTATAATTACGGTTGTTTTTTTTTTAATTCTGATACTTAATCGGATATTAATAACCATGAATGAACTATGTGTCCCATCTTCAGCTGGCAATTGGGGTGGTAATTCCAGTGGTCAAACAAACAATGGGGCAAATAATACTCCGCAGTGGAACAACACGGCGCAACGGCCGCCCACTTCACAAGCTGATTGTAAGCTTTATATTGAATATCATTATCCGTTTCTTGAAAAAAGAAATGGATAATGTATTAATATAATTTTTGTTTTTTTTTTTCTTCTAGTGAATAGCAACAAGGGTAATGGGAACCAAATGCCACCTACCAATGTATCTACAGCACAAGGTTGGCAGAGCTCTGGCCCAAATATGCAAAATGCTCCACCCAATAACAATGGTGCACCTGCGAGCAATGGTATAAACATTTGACAAACATATTTGAACAAACATTACTCATGACATCATTGTAAAAACATATTAAATTTTTAGGTACAAATAATGGAGGGAACGGCAACAATGGAGCCAACAATCCTTCAAACCCATCTGCCAATTCAAACGGGCCATCTGTAACTAATGGCAATAATGGCAACAATGCTAACAGCACATCATCTGCTAAGATTGAACAGCTCAACTCGATGAGAGAGGCCTTATTCAGCCAGGATGGTTGGGGTGGTGTAAGTATTTATATAATTGCCTACTTCTATGCTATGCCATGCCTTGGTACATGCATACAATTTAAACTGGTAGGTTATCTTGGATTAATAAAAAAAATGTGTGATTTATATACTTAGCCTTGCTTTTTTTTATTTTATTAAGAATTTAGCCAATAAAAGGTAAACACAACATTTAACATAATATAAATTTTGTTGAGTAATTATAAAGCAACAAACAAGATATCTTTCTTGTTATACTACAGTTAAACAGGTTTTTTTATGATATAAATACCTATAGAAAGTGTATTACTGCTTGCAACAATTTATCTTATTAAAAATATCAATAACATATGATAAAATAATGTAATTTGTTTTATTTCTTTAAAACTTTTATTGATAAGCTTCATAATTTAACTGCTAAAATTTTAAGATAACACTAAAGTATATGGTTCATTTTGTATCATTAAGTATCAATTGTTAATGTGTGTTTTGATTACAGCAACATGTGAATCAAGACACAAACTGGGATGTGCCTGGATCTCCTGAGCCAGGGTCAAAAGTTGAACCTGCTGCTGGGGCACCTCCTCCGTGGAAGCCTAGCATTAACAATGGTGCATTCCTAGGGACAGACTTGTGGGAAGCCAATTTAAGGAATGGCGGGCAACCTCCACCGCAACCAGCAGCAAAGACCCCATGGGGACACACACCTACAACTAACATTGGTGGTACTTGGGGTGAGGATGATGATGCCGCAGATTCTGCAAATGTTTGGACTGGTCCTCCTCCGCCCCAGCAATGGTCGGCTGGACCTCCCCAACACGCACAACAATGGGGAGTACCGAAGAAAGATGACTGGAATGCTTGGGGCGAGCCTCATAGACCTGCGGATCCTAGACTGGACCCGCATCGTACACAAGATCCCCGGCAGCAACCCTCCGACCCCAGGCATGACCTCCGCGGGGGGATTTCTGGCAGACTTAATGGTGATATGTGGAGTCAGCATCATCAACATACAGGTGGCCCTAATAAGATGATGCCTTCAGCTGGAGTCAATCAGTGGGGCTCACAGGTAAAGTAACATAAAATTTTATCATTTTAGACTTGTAATTTCATTGTTAATGCTGCTTCTACATGTACATACTCCATTTGGTTTTATTGGTATAATTTTACAGGTTGTGATGGTGATCAGTTAACATCATTTGAGTCAATTGATCTGAAATTTAAAAAAAAAACCATCCTGAGTCAATAAAGACAATAGTTTTGTCTTGTGTGTGTAAACTTTTGTTGTCTTATGTTGAACAATATACAATAATAGGTTTTAATTATTTGTTTAATAATGACTGATAAATGAGAATGATTTATGAGTTAACATCTATTTATGACTAGAATAACTAACACAATAATTTGTTCAAGCATATAAATTTTTGTTTATTTCTTTGATAAATACACCTGTTAAAAATATTATTTTCCTGATAGTAATGTATCAATCCACTGATACTTTCTACCATTTTCAATTTAAAAGATACCTATTTGAGCTGTGACACATTCTTAAATGTACTGATATTGATTTCAACTTTGTTCTTGGAATATACTTGTATGTCTTGGCTCAGTTGATCTCGGTGAAGTTGATGCATATCTTTGAAATATTATGAAGAAAGAAAGATATATGGCAAACATAAGTATTACTTGATGTTTTTCTTTACCAAAAAACACTGTAAATCAATACTAACAATTCCATTTTTACTAACATTAGGAATAGAACTTAAATTGCTCAGGCATTATCAAACTTTATCTACCCTCAGTTTGAAAATAAAATTTATTACATAAAAGAAACTTTTTTTTAAATGTTTGCTGTATGCTAGCAAACATTTAAAAAAGTTTTTTTTGTAAAGTATTAATTAGTATTTTTTTCACTAGGGTCCTAAAGATCCAATTAAAGCGACAGGATGGGAGGAACCTTCTCCGCCAGCTGCACGTCGCGGCTTCGATGATGGTACATCATTATGGGCACAACGTGGCAGTATAGGTGGCATGCAAGGTCGGGGTGCCCCTCAAGGCCCTCCAGTACCCCAAAGGATTCCACCGACCCCTACCAAACCGGATGCAGTTTGGAGTGCACATACTCAGCGCAATGGTTCCTGGGAAGAACCTCATACGCCTGGGTGGCCGGACCGCGAGGTGGCCGGTTGGCCGGATGCGTCAGGCCCAGGTCTCTGGCCTGTGCCAAAGCCTAAACCTGCATGCCCCGTAGGCGGTTGGCCAGATGATATCGGTGAATGGGGCGGACCGAAATTGCCCCAGAGTGGCCCGCTTGGCAAACAAATACCCAAAGAAATGGTGTGGAACAGCAAACAGTTCAGGTACATTAATTGATTTATGGTTATATGGTTTTTAAAATTACCCAGTAATTTTAATATAAAAGGATGAATCAAAAAATAAAATAATTTTATAAAAACATAAGGGAATTGGAAAAATTTTATCACAACACTAGCAAATTATTTTTTAATTATTCACATTTCTCCATGTTAACACAAACTTACCCAATTATAACACAAAATCTACAATGTGGATTTTTATTTGACATGATCTATGCATACTTAATTTTTTTCATACACATTTTTGCTAGAGAACTCATTACTAGAGTTATAATAAATCATTTAACTTGTTGATATGCCTTTGACTAAGGTCTCAAATGTCTTGTCTTCTGTAGTATTGTGGGAGGTATGATAACTCTCATATCTGCAGTAAAAAAATCTTTTATACATAAGTATTTGAATAACATTTATTAAGGCGAGTTCACTTTTGATTTTAATCATGCATTTTAATTTAAAATGTTGTTCTAAATTTGTTTCTTTTTTTTACCAAGTAGTATTTTTTAATGTCAAAGAATTAAAAGTTGTTTCTTCATTAATAAAAGTTGTTTACATGGAATGCATTATTTAGTACCAGAGTTTGTCATTTAAAAATAGTGAAAGTTTTCCTAGTCATTTAAATTCATTTGATTTTAAAGATACATCTAATAAATAAATGCAATGTCAGGTACTTGGTCGATTTCGGATACAAAAAGGAGGAGTTGGAAGCGGCTCTTCGCAGCCGTGATATGAACACGGAAGAGGCTTTGGAACTGTTGACGGCTGCACGAAGCGAGGGTTGGCGGCGCGACGACCACTTCCACCACGCGTCATTCCAGCCCCCGACAGTGCCTGCGGTGTCACCAGCTGTTGTACAGAAGATGCTGAATCAACCACCACCACAGCCTGTACAACACCACCATTCATACAATCCCAACAGGTCTGTAGAACAAAAGATAACAGTTTGTTACTTGGAAGCTTTATGTATATTTTTTTCGGAATTGTTCTCATTATATTTTTTTCTTCAATGCACCATATAATTTGTCCCTGAGTAGCACACTAATTGACAAATGTGGTTTTTGTAACTCGGTGAAATACCAAATGCAAAAAAAGAACATCTCAAAATGATATTTTGATACAGAAATTGCCATATGTACTGGTTTTTAACATCACATTGCATTTGCAGTTGCAGCGGCAACAGCGGTCAGCCAAGCACAGCCCAGCTTCGTATGCTGGTACAACAGATCCAGATGGCAGTATCCGCTGGCTACCTGAACCATCAGATCCTGAACCAGCCTCTGGCTCCGCGGACCCTCGTCCTGCTCAATCAGCTGTTACAGCAGGTTTGATTTTAAACCAAAAAAACATTTAAAGCAATCTACTATAAAAATAATATATCAGTCATTTTTAAGTAAATAGATCCAAAATGAAAGCAACATATTTATTCTTCACGATTTCAAATGTCAATTTACAAAGTTTTTCTCTGTTAAATAGCAGTAACAAAGAGCTTGAGAAAAGCATACAATTCCTTAAATCTACAGTCTATATTCCCATCATTTTCCTCCAAAGAAGATCATGAATAAATAAATAACCCTGGGTACTGATCTACACTAAGAATGTCCCTTGAAGTCTGCAAGGTTATTTAGGGCAAGGATTTATTGTGATATCTAATAGTACATTTGAAGAACTTTAATTATGTTTAAATTAATATATCAATAAAATGTTTTGGTATGAAAGAATGAACTGTACCTGAAGACTTAACTTTTCAAACATTGTGTATTGACAGTTTTATACATGTTTAAAATTGTTTGCAGATCAAAGTGCTGCAGCAATTGGTGCAGCAACACACATTGACCATCTCGAAGGGCAACTCGACACTCGCGGTCCAGTACTCGATGCAAATAAGTAAAGCCAAACAACAGATTACAGCGTTGCAGGTGAGTCTGTACAACTTTTTGTCACACATTTCAAACATTTCAGATTACAAAACATCACACACAAGAACTTGGGTTCAGAATCAAATGAAGTCATATAAGATACATTATATATGTGCCCATATATAGGTGGAAAGTAACCCTCCCACCCACTCACTTGGGGTCAGACAATAGTGATCACCATCTCAGGGTGTTCTTGTTCACCTTTTATTGAGACTAGAGGAGCCAAGCTGAGTTGAGAATATTAGATTTGTAAAACATAGCATACACATTTTGCAGTGACAGGACTTGTGGCGTAATAAAAAAGCTCGAGGCCGCAGAAAAAAAATATGTTAATCTTTGTCCTTGGAGACAGTTATAAAGTATGTTTTATTTAAATTATTGAATTCGATATTTCATCAAAATCATATATTTTATCACATATTTTGATGTTTGTTTAAACTTTTCCTACTTGAGAGTATGTGTTGTTGAACAGAACCAAATAGCAACCCAGCAGGCGCTGTACATGAAGCAGCAGGCGGGCGGCGCGGACTTGTTCAAGCAGAACCACGACCCGCTCAACCACCTGCAGAACAACTTCAACGAGATCAGCATCAGCAAGGACTCACAGTCTGTATGTATACTCTATGATACCTTGCTGACTAGTTAAAGAAAGACAAAGCAAATATTTCTGGGTTTAAATCGAAATTAAAACATTTCTGTCATATACACTCATAGATATGGTGTAAAATTAAAAAAAATATCAAGGAAATAACGAGTTTGGATTTTTTTTTAGGAATTTTATAGTATATAAATAATATGTTAAAATATTTGATTACTCTTTCTATAAACCTAAATAACACATTATTAATTGGAATGTTCTGTATAGGCGTATGGCGCGGGCGGCAATCAGCAGTCGCGCCTCACCCAGTGGAAGTTGCCGTCGCTGGACAAGGACGGCGAGGGCTCGGAGTTCAGCCGGGCGCCGGGCACCGCCAAGTCGACCACCAGCCCACAACTGAACCAGCTCGGCCTACAGCCGGACTCGTAAGTCTCTACTAACTCTAGTTAGGATCACCTTAGTAGGTTTATTGCAATCACCAAATCGTCGTTTATGAAAAATATTTGTATTGCTGGTAATCATTGTTAAAAACTGACAGAAGCTGCCAATAATTAGTTGAGTAATCAATAAAAATAAACTTTTCATCTTTGGTTTGCATTTTAAAAGTGTTTTTGAGTGTTTGTTTGTGTGTTGTAATGCTTTGGCTATATTATACTTACATTTCTATTCTTTGCATTTTTCATATGAAGAAATCATTATATGGATCAAGACAATGTTTATGTGACTTCATATTTATTTTAAAATATCTTAATTATTTTATTTTTCATTACTACCTAAATTTGTATAAATCTTTATGGGTATTTTAATTATTATTTATTAGTTTTAGTGGTGGGTATCATTGCACGTGAGGTGGGAACAGAAGATTAGAGCTTCGTGCACTCGGCATACTGTTTCAACAGAAGCTCTGATAGGATAGGGACTAAGAGACTAAGCAGGTCCTGCTTGTCGTCGAAAGTATCGAATTTTTCATATTTAGTGTAGCCCTGTATAAATGATAATGTATTGGCACAATAAAGCTGGTCTTCTTTCTATCTTTCTTTATTCTTTGGATATAAAATAAGTATTGTTCTTGTAGGACATGGGGGGTAGGTCGCAGCTCCGAGGGCTGGGGCGACAGCGGCGCGGACGTGGCCGACGGCAAGGACGCCTGGAGCACGCACTCCGTCCACCAGCCCGTGTACGACCTCGTGCCGGAGTTCGAACCCGGCAAGCCATGGAA
>DWTW01002077.1:0-11578 GCA_018246275.1 Papilio slateri
AACAGTGGTAGAGCCCGCAACAACAACTTCTGTTGCACGAATGGGCCGGCTCGACCGGTGCAATACCACGAGCTCACAGAAGACAGTCGTGAAGTAAAAGCCTTTCTGCGTTTCTTCTGACGAGTGAGGTTCCTAGATACTTGTCCTTTGTCCTTGACTTGTGCTGACTTGTTAAAGATGCCAATGGGTAGCGATCACTTAATATTGGGTGTACCGCTAGCACATTTGCCATCTTCTTCTATAAAAAACAATAATAAAGTCGGTTTAGTAGTTTATCCATTGCGAACAAATCTCTCCGATTTGATCCGAGCATACTAATATAGGTAAAATGTGTTAAAAGTCAACCTTCAGAATAAAATTAAATATGATATATGCAGCGTATTCGTGTCCTTATTAGATTAATAGTTGAGTAATTGAAATATTACATTACATATTTCGTTCGTACCGCCATGTTTACTTTTACCCAAAAAATAAAATAAAAAAATATAAGTATTTTACGCAAAAAATAAAAAAAAATGTTAATTTTTACTAAAAAATGATCTAACATATAGTACTGCAGTAGTAAACAAATAATCACATATAGTGCGAAATAAGGCAAAAACACTTTTATCTTCTCAATGTCACCCGAAGCAGAGCTTGCAAAACGACCTCAATAAATTGACTTGCCGCTGGCTTCTAACGCTCGTGTGGTGTGTAATACTGCTGCCATATTGAAATGAATACAGGTTTAGGTTTAAAGGTTTCGAACGATTTTATGATTCTCGACAAAATATGTGTTTATTTTACAATATTTTATGGTTTTTAAAGTAATATGATATTTGAAGACTGGACAAAAATAGAAATATATTATAACTTTACCGATATTGAAATAAATGAATATTAGTTGACCCTTGCTAATATTTATATAGAATGCACCATCAAATAATCTGTATATTAATACGCGAAGGGGGAAATCATTCATCGTGCAGGACACCTGCCCCATCCTGAAGTTAATATATAATACGTGTTGCATACATGTTAAATTAAATAAATAGAACACATATAGTTTACGTACATTTTAAACACGGCATCATATGTCCTTCTGCATCAGCCAATTTCCTTTATTAAATTGCCATTGTAAAAGGCAATGCATTGGTAAAGTATAAAATACAAACATCAATTAAAATATATATAAAAATCTAAATAACATCTTTTTTATATCGCATTGACGTTTACGTTACGTTTTAAAGAAAACATCACTGATATTTTGGGAAAAAAGGCAAAGCTGATGTGTTTTATAGTCATCGACTACGACATACGCCGGGTGCAAACACCAGCCTGCACTTCTCGTAGAGGGTAGTAGTAGATTTCGTAGATTCGTAGAAGAAATGCCATAAAAAACATCATTGAGAAATTTTATGATGATATTAAAATCCGTTTTTATATCTAAAATAAGAGCGATAGCTACGGCCTTGTTTACTTTTAACGCTAAAACAACATTGTCTACAAATCGATAGAAGGATTCTTTACTAGTGATGGAATATTAATTTTCTAAAAAAAATGAATATTTAAGCATTACAAACTGAAGGCAGGAAACATTAAATCTTAATTCCTCAATTACAATTTCAATACGTATTGCTTTTCTAAAAATAATCTTTGTAGCAAACCAATACGTCCACTATTCGTGGAATGTAGTGAACTGAAAACTTAGCAACCTCGGATCAAGAAGGTTATGTTAAATTAAGAAGTTAGTGTTTTTTTACAGTCTATGGCTTAACTTTAGCTAAGAAACTTTTGTATTCAACAGTGAACTTGTTAGTACTGATAATTGGATACCGAAGCAATTTCTAGATTCCATTTATCAAGACAAAAAGGGTATAAATTACGGGTATAAGAGATCGGTCTGACTGTTTCCATTCGTAGGAAACGTTGAACCAACGAGCTGTGTAATTAACGCCATGTATTTTGTGATGCGTCGTAATTTAGATCCTGCAAACAAAACGTCCCTTTGTACTTTTTGCCTTCAGTCTAAAAATAAAAACACACGAAAACGTACAGAGTTTTTTTTAAGAAAAGCTCTGTATTTTTATGTAAGTTGCACGAACCAGTTCAGCTTGTTTTGTCACAGTTGTAATTAAAATGTTGTTTTCGATAGATTTTGTCTATTTGACAATTTGATTTTGAAACGTTTCATGCATACTCTTATTATAACCGGTTATAACTGGTTACTGCCACCTTCTTATACTTGTCTTGGGCATACTTAAGAAGAAAGTTGTCGTAGAAGAATAATAGCAGTGGATACTCACGTAGTAACTAAAATAAATATATTATAAAATAAAAGCAAAAAAAATATTCGCAACAAAATTTCTTTTTACGGAAGTGACATTAAAATATTTTCATCAACGGTTTCATAGCAAAAGATTACTACCAACCCTTTTAAGAAATCCGACATTCAAGGACAGAAATTTATTTTATAGTCGACAGCTCAATGCCGTGACAATGAGATGTTTAATGTAGACTTTATTTGTACAAGCTTTTAACAAGAATCATTTTGTCCTCTGTATAATTATGTTTCATTTATAAAAAAAAAACATTTGTGGATCTATGGTTAAGCCCTGTATTTGAGATATAAGCTCGTTAACACAATTCCCAATTTCCGATTTTTAATTTCTTACGTCCATCTATCAAGCATCTATAAATATTCTTGTCTTATCTATGAGTTTAGAAGTTATATACATTGAAAATTATTTATTTGCTAATTTTTGGAAAACCTTTCTAGTACTCAAAACGCCCTGTGATTGGGACTTGATACTAAGAAAGGAAATACTATTAATTATAATACAAATAGCGTGATGACGTCATAAGCAACAGAAAAATAGAATCGAAGCATATTACGTTAAAAAAGAAAACATCTAATGCTGCTGTAAGTTGGCACATTTCCCTATCGGAACGAGCGAAGCGATGCCTGTCTGTCACACGTCACTCCGCACTAAATAGGATTAGCCGGATCACGGAGCACCGCACCATTCTAATATATTTACGAATTATTATAGAATGATAATTTCATTTTTACGCAACGTTGGCTTTTGCTTAACTAGCAAAATAACACATCCTTTTTTTGGTGAAATTTAAAAGTATCCTCTTTTTGTCCGACTGACAGGAGGGTAATGATTTTGCAGGTACGTAAGTACGTGCACGCGTGTATGTACATGGAATGTACATACGCATGTACACGGAAATAATTTTGCAAAGTCGTTTTGTATTGAGCTTTGAAATGTATTTCCCTTTATGTATTCTAAATACAAAAAAAAAACTATAACACGTCTGTTATTATCTAAATATGCTTAGTAATGTATGTATGGAAAACAAATCATGGAAACTATATTATGCGTCGTAGTGTTGGTGTAATGTGTTTTAACCGTGGTAGAGCCCGCAACAACATCTGTTGCACGAATGGGCTGTCTCGGCCGATGAAATACCACGACCTCACAGAAGACACGCGTGAAGAAAAAATATTCTGCGTTTCGACTGATGAATGAGGTGCCGGAGGACTAATCCTAGTCCTCTTCTCCTTTGTCTTCTAAGGTAGAAAAGGATGGGAAGAGGATGAGGATTTGACGAGGTGGAAAGGAATAGAAAGAATTTACTTTTTTTTTGTTTATCTTCCTCCTTCTGTCTATTAAAGACCAGTTATTGCAGATGCCTATGGGTTGCGGTCACTTATCAGCTTGCTGAATTTAGGTCGCGCTTGCTCGCTTACCATCTAATTAAAAAAATAAGCTTTACAGCAACAACTCATTTATTTAGCTGTATTATTATTGGAAATAGTAAATAAAACGTCTCTTAAATAGTGAATTTAAAAAACAAATTGGCATATTCAACATTTTTACTAACATGGGCGCACGGCAAAAAAAGTTGATAGGCACAACAATGAATTAGACTCGCGTAAAAAAATAGAGTTTTAATGAAATGAATTAACAACTTTGGATGTCAGTTCTATAGTTTGATATTTTTCCCACATCCGCCGTGCTCATAAGAGTATCAACACAAAGTATTACCATCCACTTTACTTATTATGCATGATAACCAAGTGAATAATTTACTTAGTAAATACTGAATGAGAGCTTCCTCGTGATGGAGTTGTACATTATAAATGAAGCTTTGACATTTTCAGGAAGTATAAGCTTTTGTTAAATACGAAACGGCAAAGATATATTACAAATAAACAAGCAATTTAACCCGGGTAATTGAAAAATAGTAGTTAGGTAGTTTTCTCTAGCAGATAACTCCAAGACGTTGTTTCTTTTCTAAAACCCAAGCAGCATCGTCATGGATACACGTACCCCGAGTACCAATGGAAATCTCTAGCTTAATTATACAAAAATACAGATATGAACGAGTCTTCACGTGGCCTGTGGATACAATTTGTCGTCTAAACCAACACCAAACTCGGCGGGTTTTAGAGCATATGCCAACATTTTATTTTTCTACAGTAATATCGCACCCGTTATGACTTCTTCAACAATAATTGCCTTATTTCAGCTAATTTATGCAGTACGTAACGAATTATTATTATATACCTAAATATTCCTAGTAAATTCAGATTAAGTGTAATTTTTAACTTTACCACGTCGAGATAGACAGACGCGGCGAGGGGACTTTGTTACATAATATGTATAAACTTAACATAGTAAAATAAAAATCAGAACACGAACTCAATTTATAGCGGAACTTTACATAAAACTTGAGTAGTCTATAAAAATATTGCCATTTAAACGGAATTTGTCAAGCAATATAAAGTCACTTCGTGCATTTAAAAAAGTCAGCGGTATCTGATGACGTCATATGGAATATACGAGCGTCGTATTATTCAATTAGAGAGGACCAATAAAAACTGGAATGTCTTTGCTTAGTATCACCAAATTTCCTTCGAGTTAATTTAGCCAACACACGCTTTCTTCAAGGGCAAGTCGTATGGTAAGCATTAATTTGGCTCATGTATTTTCTAATTAAGTCAAAAGCCAAAAGGAAAATAACAATATGTTATACGATCACTTGCATGTTTGCTTATATAATTAAATATTAAAGGTAAAATAGATTATTTAAATTTAAGGTATTTACCGTGTAATCTTGAGAGTTTGTATTGATGCTACGTATCAAAGAAGCAAATGAAAGTAATTCAAATTGTATAGAGGATTGTTTACTAAGAAGTTTAAACAATTCCCGAATTACGTTACTGGTTTCTTCAATTTAGGCGGTTTGAGCAACAGTTGTGAGAAGCGCGCGGAGGAACGCGCGGGGATGGCCCAAAATCAATATGAGCCCGGGTCGCCGCGCGCCCCGCTCGCCAAAGCATTTCGACTTTCATGAATATGTGCTTTAAGATTTCCCTATTCTATTATTGACCACATTTCGTAAGCTACTGACGTATGAATTCCATAGCACTAAAGTAGATAATTCTGAGACTGAGACTCTAATACTGAGAAAAACTGGTTTTTCTATTAATATAATAAATGAATTTGTATACTTATTTTATGCATAAAATGTCTTTGTTTACTGTGGCTATACAGATTTAGTAACTAATGTTATTCCCTGTAAAAATCCGAGAAACACCAAAATTTTATTGGTTCAGCGGCTGGCTGTCTGGCAATCTTCGACCGCTAGATTGAAAGTTGGACACCTAACCACTAAACTGTATTCGTCTGTTATTTTTAAAGGAATACATTCTCAATTTGCTAGTATGTAACAAACCAAGTTTAAAGAAACAATTTTTTGCTATAAATTTATCGTCACGTAACTTACCTTTTTATTAACTTTATTATGAATCGATTTAAATTCTTTTTTTCTTTTTATTTTAGATGTAGTTAGAATTTAACCTGGTTCGAGTTGAAAATGAATATTATTAAATGTAAAAAAATCCTTAAATTATTTCTAGTAGAGTAAAAATATATAATATTATGATTAATCAAAATGAAGGTTTACAAATAAATTGATAGAATTATTTAATCTTAATGCCTTTAGAAATAGGTATAGGATAAGGGTCGGATATTAGAATTGAGTAAAATGTACAAATACTAACTTTGGCTATAGGTATTCAAACCTGAAATTTAGATCTGACCTTTTGCTCTAGGGCGGCCATTTTGAACGGTTGGACTATTCCCGATCAATTAACATATCGTCTTATATTTACGTAGTTTAGTAAAATGTGTGTAATGATATTTTTATAAGAAATAAATATAGAAACAAAAAGTCACGTCGAAGTCACTTTTTAATTCAACCGTAGATGGTAAACGTTCTCGCTAGATTCAAAAATGTGACAATGGATGATTCTATCGCTATTTATTGAAAGATGCTATTAAAAATATATATAGCGTACTTATCAAAAAATAATAAGTTGCGAGCGCTAGCTTTTAATACCTCTATTTACTCCGTTAAGTTAAAAAAACTTAGTAGTGTCAAGATAAAAAGTTATCAGTAAAAGTGTATTTTTATACAATATTTTAAATCTAGTGCAACTTAATAGTTATGGAGCAAATGTTTGAAAGGCATTTGATCAGAAGACATTTTGAGTATCGTAACGATATGCCGTATACAATAAGGTGCATGATTCCGGGTATGTGATGTATAAATTTCTCAATCCCTCTACCCGCGTAGCGCCTCTTATGCGGGTTGTAATCGATCGGTTTAAAGTTAGCGCGCCGTACGAATAAAGCCTCCGTCTGAATTATTTATCCCTATCCCAAAGCATAAAGGAACACCGCCGTGGGTCTCGTTTATTCTTTATTATTTTCATTAATTTCAAATAAATCCAATACGATAATATACATATAGCTCGGAATATTTATTCAACTTCGCCGAGCTGTAGGGATTTATGGAGTTTTATGGTAATTTGAAGACACGATAATAAAGCAGTTTAAAACTGCTCTGCCTGAATATGCTATTTATTTTCTAAAGGAAGAAAAATTTACATGTTTCGCATATTTCAGATGTCTGGCTATCTAACGTTAAAATAAGAAAAACGAAGCCTGTAAGAGTTCAAATTATCCATAGTAAATATAAACAGTTTTAGTGTTACCAGTAGATAGATAGACAATTAATCTCGATTTTCACAGTTGGTGCAGCAAATTCCTACAGACAGCTAAACATCCTTTGAGGACAATTACGTATTCAAAATGGGGTAAAATTAAATCGGCTTTGACTAATTGTCCTTTTAACATTAGTGTCTAATTAATTACTATTGTCGTTAATTTAACTTCCTATAATCATCTTCTGTCTAGTGCCAATAGCTTAACAGTTAAGGACTGCGATGAATTTTTCGTCAATATGGTTGTGCGTTCGAACCCGCCATTCGAATATTGTGAACCATGTCCTTTTTTATTATGAGGAAATGCCTACGCATATCCGCCCTTGCAGGGGTAAGTGCGGATTATGTTGGACTCGTACCGACTAAAACCTCACAATGTTCTCTCGCATACATCCGCTCGCTCATCCCGCCTGCGCCAGCTGCCGAAGCAGCTCCGTCGCTGGGGAGGGCAAGTCTACCCACTTCTCCTTCAGAAAGGACGCCGGAACATCAAGCCTCGTACACTGTCTTTTGTCATTGGTGACGGATACCCCCGAAACCATCACCTAAAGGCCATGAAGGCTACAAAAGCGTATAACCTTCCCAGCCCCCTGCGGCGGATCTGGTCTTTGGTCTCGCCGCCGACCGCAAAACAGCTGCAAGGGGCAGGGTTACAAGTGTGAGGGGACACCATCTCCCCTTCCCTGTCGCAGTCCCACCACCGTCCCATCTGCGGTGCAACCCCGCTTAGTCGTGGAGAATAAGGAGAGTGGCGCACAGCAGTACCAACACTCCTCCTTCTCCGCGACTCCACCTCGACTGCGGAGACGAGGGATAGCAGTCCAAACGAGTCCTCTGGCCGGCCCTACACCACGGACCGGCGTGTTTCTCTTGGTTCACCGTGGGTGACCAGCCCACGGCTACTAAGCCCGACCGCCACGACAAGACGGGAACCCGGGTCGTGAACCATGTCCTAGCACAAGTTTAAGCTGAAGTGGAATGGTTAAAACAAATATTAGCAAATTACTATCGATAATCTACTAATATTTCATATAATATATGCCCGAGGAGGGTTGGGTTTAGGCACGCGGCTGGCCACAAAAAACTGTAGTCAAAACCTATGACAGTAAGACTACGCTCGTTCTGGACAGCAGCTAATGAAAATAACAGTCTAAACAAGTTTCTTTTCCTTTTCTCCTTCAGACTAAAAATATATGGTATTGCGTGAATTTAATGTTCATTTCCATCTGTATTGATAAAATTGTTAGTTAAATTATTTTAGTTCCTTCATTAAACTCATTCTCTTGTGGAAAAATATCAAAAGACGAATGGATACAATGCTAGATTTGGGTCAAACTCGCTTGCGTTCAATCCTCATACTCATAAGTTGGATACTTACGAAACCCAGGGTTTGATTGCTTATCCCTTGTGGTGGGACCCGGCGATCTAACACTAACATTACAATTAATTAGTTTGCCTAATTTCATTAGGATTATCTAAACAACTTTTGTACAAATTTATTAAGTGACATTACAAGGTTTAGCGGCCTTTGTAATTTTCTTATTCGAGTAAGTATTAGATGGTAAAAAATATAAGAAGAAAAATTGTATACTCATCTTAATAGAAATGAGTCTAAAAAAGTTGACGCTCTCAATTCTCGGCAAACGACATTGAATACATCAACGGAAATCGCGTTCTGTTTTGCTCCCTCTTTTCGTAAATCATTCGTCATTTGTTACAATCATTTAGCAGCCAAAGGATAAATAAATGATCCCATTTCTCGCATTACCACGAAGCTATTTACCTCTATGTTTATAATATGGCAAAATATTGGAAATACGTTAACCAATTTATTGACCGCGTCAGGTCTCGTGACGTGGGCTAGTGAATCGTTATAACTTTTTGCCCGACTGACAGGAGGGTACTGTTTTCCGCAAGTGTGTAAAAACCTAAACCTAAACGGCTTGTCCGATTGTTATGGTGTCATTCGATTCTTATTGTTGCCCGCAGTCACATAGTTCGTTAGTAATACGATTGGTCGGGTATATTGTTTTTTTTTTAAATTAACAATCGTTCAAAACGTGTTGATGTACTCTTTGTTTATGATCAAGCCCCGGCATTACTCCAGGTGATTAAAATAAACCGTTCAACTGACCTTGAAAATACGTTACCTACGACGTACGTCAAAATATTTTTCTATACTGATTGTTATCGCGCGGAAAACCTTGAATATCTCAATATTCATATTATTCATAACTAAATTTATTCCTTTGTCTTGATACGGCAACAAAAAATACGTGACTTTGTTATTTTGCTTATTGTAAAAGATCGTGAGTGTCTTTCAGGCGGCGCCTTCGCTTATTTGACACAATATATTAAGGGTCCTTTTTTTAGATGTTACTTGAGCTCAGAAAAAAATTGCCTTTTTTTAAATACGAATATGCGACCCGTATTGTGTATTATTACAAGGAAATGAATTAAATTATACAAATGTCACATTTAATTCGTTGATTGCATAAATTATTGCTTTTACTATATCGCATATAATGTGGTGTTTTTAATTGTGATTTTAAATAAGTCATTGGATACACAAGTGACACTTTGACATTGGGTTTGCTGTCCTAGATTAAAAAAGAAAAACGAAATGTTGCTTATGTTTGAAAATGTTAAATAAGAATATGTATGCATAGACAACGTGTGCAGTGTTTTATGTATCATATTTGCTGTCTAGGTGACAGCCGTTAACGTTTATGTTAACCTTTTATTGATATAAAGTGTACCATATCTTACATCTATCAACTCTATCATAAGAATATATAGTTATTTTCATCATAAAAACATATTATATCTTGCTTTGCTTCGCTTGTATTTAGGTTACATAGCTCCACAATATTCTTCTTTACACAAATTTCTTACCTAATTGTATTTCACTTATGGTTCATCACACACAAACGCATATAATAATAGCGCGGCGATGTCAGCTATTTTCACATAAAGAAAATCAATTTATATTTTTTTATTATGCATAAACAGTTTCACGAGACTTGCTCTCGACTCATTTTTATAGAAAAGATGGCCGCGATGCTCTTCATGGTCCAGTTGAGCGTCTGAAAAAGATAAGATATTTTTTACGCCATAAATAAAACCAGACCGTAATACTCTACTGTTTTAAAGATATATATATATGTATATATATATGCGCGGTGCGTATTCTCATAGGTTCTAATAAATCCGTATAATCTGCAGTAACCAATGATTTTAATTGTAAATGTACAGTAATATGAGGAAAACACCAATCAGATACATAATTTCGTAAAACAGATGTAATTATTCGATCACAATAATTATTAGGAACATTACGTAGCGTTCAAACAGATAATAGCGACGTGCAGCCTTGGCTAAAGCAACCTACATATTCTCATATAATTTGTTTGCTCCAATGCATTTAATTTCGTTCCTCAAAGTTTTCTGTACTTTTGAAGTGAAACATCTTTGGTGGCAGGTTCGATCATAAGATGAGAATCGAGAATGGAATTTCATGCACTCGTCACGTTTATGTACATTTCGTTTCAGATAGAGAAGGAAGGAGAGGCATTATATATATTTAAATCAGCATAAATAAATGTACCACCAGACGTTGTATTCTATAAAGAATGTTGTTAATATCGTCAACTCAATATGATTTGACATCAATATGAAATCTTTAAGGAAAGTGGAAAGGGTATAGTGATCCTTCGATGGTGTTTAAAATTTTGTCACTAGGTTTCGTGGTAAGATCTTTGCGATTGTTGAACAAGTTCGTATTGCAATAAGTTAATACGTTGCTGCAAGCGCACAGGGCGACCTTTGGCTGCCTTTCATCAATAATTATTATTAGTCTTGAACTTTAATCTTATTTTATAAGAAATGAGCCCAAAATAAAACAATTTTATGGTATAATATGTGACAATGTAGTTCTTCCAACCGCCTGGTACTAACCCGACGGCTTTTTCTATATAATGACGTGACAATTGATTGTGTGTGTAGTGACGTGATTGTATTATTTTGCTATTTGCCATGTCCTAGCGGAAGTTGTGGCCAACTGAACTTTATTCACCGCTGTCCTAAAAGCAATTTCATACCACTGGCTCAAGTTTTTTTTGTTGCCAGGAGATTCTAGTACAGTCAGGTCTTACGACGGCCTTTTATTTCTTTGAAAAATGATTTGGAGTAGTTCATATTCCGAATTCTTATGTGATTATCGAACATTTTTTAATTTAAGAGCACATTTAATCAATATGCGTATTCGTTCGCAATTCCCACAATTTAAGTAGAATATTCTAAGATATAGATTAATCAATTTTTTTTTATATGTACGTCATTCTGTGCAATTGGTTTTACATAAACTTCAAGTTGTAGAGCCCGCAACAACAACTTCTGTTGCACGAATGGGCCGGCTCGACCGGTGAAATACCACCTTACAGAAGACAGGCGTGAAGTAGAAGTACGCTTCTGCGTTTCGCCTGATGAGTGAGGTGCCGGAGGCCCAATTTCAGT
>DWTW01002078.1:0-11576 GCA_018246275.1 Papilio slateri
AATTCCTTAGCACAGGCTACTACGTAGCCTATTTAGGAAACAGTGTTCTGAATTAAAATGTGTTAAATTACTTCATAATTATTATTACTTTTCTGTAAATTTAATTATAAAATTATCTTGTTAAAAAAATTGTATCAGTTTCTAACTATAATATTTAATGATATAACATTGTTGTGCGTTAATAAATATAATAAATATAAATTATCGAAAGAATCTGTACAATTAAGTAATGTAAAAATATATCAGTGGGTAAAATAGTACTAGTTGTCTAAAGAGGTGTGGGTCTCCAATCTCACAGCATAACAGCTATTTAATTCGATGCAAACTTTGAAACACTTTCAAGTTACACAACTTAAAAGCTATAAACAGCTGCAGTTTAATTTTCCAGTCATATTATGTGCATAGAATATAGAATTGCCGCAGGTTGTGAAACAGTAGTTTATTACGAGACGAATTTATTACGAGAGATTAAGCAAGCTTGTTATATTAATTACTATATGAAAACACACAATTTACTATGGGAGTTAATATTCTTCATTTTCATAAGGAAACACTAACAAAATAACTAACGAAAATATTAGGCCCTAGTAGATCACATAGACCACTAGAGAACTTTAAAATATTTTTTTATTTAATTTTGTTTAACAAGAAAAACGGTGTATCTTCTACCGTTAGTTAGAAGTAAAATCTACGACCGTTTGGTTTGGCCATGTCGCTCTAAAGATGCCTTTAAGAAATATTTCATCACAGCAAGAGAAGAATCTTCACGTCTTTAATATTCGTAAAAGAATAATTGTAATGATTGTAAATAAATAATTGTAAATTGAAGTGATCCAATTGATCCGAAGGAGATAAAATCCATTCAGCAAGGTTGTTGAACGTCTGCTCGTCGACATTTCGCGTGCCATGTTTTGTTTAGAATCCATTTAACGCATCATCGGAATACATAAGGGCTTATATTTATGAGTTAAAATAAAAAAGATTCTACAAGTTTTATATTTTCTTTAAAAAAAAAACGATCGTAGAATACAAATGATCTGATTTGTCGTAAAGAAGCTGAAAATAGGGGTATATTATAATGTTATGCTAGTAAAATATAATGTAAATAGAAGTAAAAAAACGCAACTTTTTATAGAAGAAGTTGGCAAACGAGCAAGTGGTTCATCCGATATAAAGTGACCGCTACGCCCAGGCGTACCCTATGCGTATGCGTTTCCTAATTTTAATGGAACAGAAGGCAAAAGAACGATATTACCCCTTCCCATCATTTCCTTATTAGAAACGGATGTGAAGGGGAAGAGGAGCAGAATTTGGTCTCCAGCACCTCTCACTCTCACTGATCCAGCGAAACGCATAATACTTCTATTTCACGCCTGTCTTCTGTGAGGTCGTAGTATTTCACCGGCCGAGCCGGCGCACTCGTGCTACAGATGTTGATGCAGGCTCATCAGCTGAGTTTTGCTCTTTGCTGCGTCAGACACCTCAGCCCCCCCCCTCACGTACCATGAGCCAAACGCCGGGAACAAAAACATTAAACAAACGCGATAAAAACCGTAAAATTACTATAATTTCAATGCGTACACATTTGCGTAAACATAAGAAACACCTTTGTCATATCAAATCTACGAGTAGGGACTCGAGTGTCGCTACAATTACAAATTAGAACTAACTTATTAAATTATTTAATGTGAGAAAGTAACCCTGCGGAAGTGACAACACCGGATAACACAAATAAACTGGCGAGATATTAATAACAGATGAGGAGAAAACTTGTAGGAAAATGGAAAATAGTATATAAGGACCTTGGAGAGTATGACAGAGGGCTGATGGCTTCTCAATCGGGAGACACTTTATTCCTTAATACTGTTTAGGACAAACCTAACAAGATATATATATATATATGTTATGTTTTATTCCGATTCAATTTTGGTAGCAACGATAAAATTACGTCGACATGGTTTTGTGAATGGAATTAGTTACAGATCGTTAAAGGGAAGGGGACCTAATGTAATTGCGAACGTATACCACGGGGGCCTAGCCGTATACAGCGGACGCGCTTGTGGGTCATTGTTGAACATTGCTATTTGGTTGATCGCTTAACTGGTCGTTAAATACAGATAATTATCTAATAACAGGTTAGACCATGGAGTTGTGGAATCCGTAATACACAAATTAATTGTCATTTTTTTAATAAATGTGCAACGACAAATAGAGCGTAGATCATAAATCACGACCGCAATTATTGAAATTTTTGAATATTTTGAATGTCTAACTTAACGCTGGCTACGATTGTAATTTTTTCTCCGGGGATTCGATGTACAAACGTGAGAATGTATTGCTTTTTTTAAATCACGTACCAATAGAAGCTTTACAATGGACTATTCAAATCCCCTTTATTGATTTATGTTACCTATCACCTTATTGTGCGTGACAACTACAAGAAACAAAACAATGGATCTTTGATGAAATGAGACGGCTTTTTTATTTTAAAAACCTACAGTACTATAAAAAGAATGTGTATAAAATAATATTGTGTGAAAGTTTCACTTTACAAGAGCTGTTGATTGATGGATTACATGAAATTTTGATAAAAGTACAAATGAAACATCAAGGGTTCCCAAAGATGTATTTTATATTCTCGTACCGTGCGGTTTAGAGAAAACGTTACGTGACAAAATAATGATGATGCAATATGAGTAATAAAAGAATTAAATTCTAAGTGATATGTGCATTGAAAAGTTTGAATTTTCACATACTTAAATACAATATAGTCGTAATTATTATCTTCTTTTTAATATATTATAATTGTAAAAAATTGGTAATATTGATTTATAGCATTCAATATGATGGTTTCTTATATAAATGACGAAATGTCTGCATGTTAACTTGAAAACATATCGTGTAGTTGATCCCACTACTAGTATATAATTTATATTTTAACTCATTTTGTTTGAAATGTTGATTTATATTCAATATACGTTCTATTTAATTACGTGTTTAACTGACATTTACTTTACCTTTTATGGAAACAAGTATAAGCAACTTACCTTTTCCGATGGCGCATCTTCAAGTGTCTCTTCGTTTTATCTTCGTTTAGATCATTTGATAAAAAAAAATGATTTACGATATGAATGTTAATTATAATACGACTTATGTAGAAATAATAAAAGTATTTTCACTACCAATTTATTGCACACCTTTATTTCCTTTTCTTACAAAACAGCTTTAGCCGATATATCAAACAATATGCCTAATTTAATTTCACATACATGTATTACATTATTCCATTATTGGTAACGATTACGATTGTTGTTAGCATAATAAATTTTAAATAATTAATCTAATTCTATCCTATGACAATTTGCATTCGAAAGTTTTCGTACACCAAATAAACTTACATATACATTTTTGGTACGAACACTTCCAGGTAAAACATTAAAACCTACTTTAAAGCTATAAGATTTTTTATAAAATATGACTATAAACAAACTGCAGAGATGGTTCTATATGTACAAGTAATCTCCTATTACAAGTCCCTACTACACTTTTATTTCTGAAATTGAAACCTTCATCGGAATCGGAAGAAATTCAAAAATTCGTGAATTTTAAAATTAGGTCAAAGAAATTAAGGGCCAGAGAAACGCGCTCAGTCAAATATAACGTTTTGTTGCCTAAAGCTAAATATTCTTATTTGTTGTGGAAGGTATTGTACTTCGTCTGGGTATGAACGCTGGCCGAAAAGTTTGTCTCGTTGGTCTTATAAAAGTTTTCTTTACAGTAGTTAATCTCGGAGTTTCAGTTGTATAGATTTTTGGTGCAAACTTGCTGGCAGTTGTCTTTTTTCTTGCGTCTAAAGGAATATTTTGAGCCCTACTAACGGAGAACCTCGATTTGCTGGGAGTAAATGTGGATGTCTTATTGGTTTTCTGAATTGAGTTAGACTTGACGGCGTTGCTAAGTTTTTTAGCTGTTCTTGGAGTTTCAGCTGATCTAGTTAGATTAGATATTTTAATGGAAGGCCTTCTTATTAAAGGAAATTTAGATTTCGTGTTCACTCGCGGTAAAATTTTTGGAGTACTTGACTCCGGTGTTTTAATTTCTGAAGTTGTTAATGGTTCAGGTGTAGTGGTTACATTTATAGCTTCCATTGCTAAAATAGGTTGAGTCGTAGTTAAAAGATCAATAACAGGACTCGCAGTTATGTTGTTGCCTGTGTTAGATGATATCGATGAAATTTGTTTGGTGACAATAGGTTTTACATCATTTGCCGAAGATAACGAAGTAGTTTGTTCCACATAAAGTCCTTTAAGCGCCTGCATTTTACCAGTAGAAGTTAAACTTGTGTTTGTTTCAGGTTTTAAAGCTTCGGCTTTTATGGTATTTTTGATAGGATCAGCTACTGAGTATACAAAAAACGGATGATTTTCTATAACGTCGCTATTTTTAGTTGGTGATATAGGAGTTTCAGTTTTAAATAGTCCTTCTAATGATAACGTGGATGGATTATTTCGCATAATACGTGGTGTCACTATTTCGAAGCTTTTTCCATTTTTGTTTTGATCATTTTCATATGCAGCTGGTACAAATTGATAATTTTGAACTTCGTCATCCTTCTCAGTCTTTTTTTCTTCGTTAATATAACTCAAAAAGTCATCATCACGCGCAATGCGTTCAACTTCACGTTTAAGCAGCGCTTCTTTATGTTGATTGGAAACTTCCTTTGTGTGTCTATAAGGTTCATTCATACTTTCAGAAGCAACAAGGCTTTCCTTAGGATAGTTGTCGTAATTTCCCAACGATCTAGCATTTCTTGCTTCATCGATTCGTATTGGATTATTAGGAGGATTGTCAACGGGATATACATGTCCAAGTTTGGTCAAATAAATAGGAATTTCATCTTCAACTATTTTAATTAGAGTAAATCGACTTACTTCCCCGATTTTGTCAATTGTTGGTTTCTTTTCGATAACAATAGGCCCCTCTTCAATCGATGTAGTTTCATTATTTTTATTCAAATGATGTTTATCTAGTTTAGACGACACTTCAACTACTCTGCTTATAGAAAACAATTTGTTGAACTGAGTTTTAACTATAGGCGGTGCTGGTGTGGCAATACTTGTGGTTTCAGATACGTGATCTGTAGTGTAACTTTCTTTGTCCGACACCAGTGTCGTTATTGGTAATTCGGTGGTTACAGAAATAGTTTCAGTTTGTACATGTGTGGCGAAATCTTCTGGGCTAGCATGTGTAACACCGGCATCCGAATTTTCCAAATATATATCTGTTTTGTTATCAACTTCAACAGGCATTATTGTGGGTTGATTTTCAATGGTATTGGTAGTTTCATTATTTTGTATGTCAAGTTGAGTCGAAGTATTTTCGTTAATTGAAGTATACTCCTCATTCTGTATAGTAGTTGGTTCACTATCACTTACGTAAGTACTGACAGTTGTAATTTTTTCTTCAACTTTTGCAGATGCCGTATTTGTCGTATTATTCACAAGGGTAGCTATTGGAGTACTGTAACCTATTGGAACATTTTGAACACGTTTTTTCGTATCGTTAATAGGCTTATTTGAACTAAATCTATTATACAAAGCTGTTTTATTTAATCCATTGCTGAATGGACGTTTCGGCAGCTGTGTCGCATTTGCCCGTATGTTTGGTAATTCTGTTGTAGTTGTAGACGTCCTAAATGTGTTTGAGTTTACTACTCTAGGTTTAAAAAGCGGTCTTCTAGAAGTTGTTGTAAATCTGCTAACGGTAGTAGTCTGCGGCTGTTCCTCATCATATATCTCTTCCTCTTCCAAACCATCTTCAAATTCGTCGTTTCCTTCGTCTTCATATTCTTCTTCTGATTCGGGTTTTCTGGTAAATAGTTGACTGGGAGGAACGAAAACGAACGGATTTTCAGGTTCTTCATCTAAACCTTCCTCGTCTAGTATTTCTTCATCAGAATATTCATCCTCTTCTACTCTTTTTGTAGTCCGTGCCGTAAACGGTTTTCTTGTAAATGTACGTGAAAATAAAGGCCTCCGTGTAACAGATGGCCTGAATGGTTCTCTTTCTATAGTAGAAGGACTTGTATATGCACCGGGATTATATTTACGACTAAAAGTTCTGCTACTTGACGGTATAGAAGATTCTGTTGTTGAAGTAAATAATCTTTTAGGTGGTCTATACGGTAATCTTGTTCGAACTGATGATGACGGTGATGATGTAGTACTTATTGTCGTGATTTTTGGTTCGATATCGCTTGTATCGTTGGTATGTGTTAATGATTCGTCTGGGGATGCTGACGTCTCTGATAAATCAATACCTTTATTATTTGACTCTATTACAACCTCTGCATTCTCGCCTGATGCTATAGTAACATTTAGGTTAACAGCCTCGATTTCTGCATTATTTTCTGATTCCTGAATATCTGATTTTTCTGACCTTGTGTTATTACTACTTTGATTGTCATTTAAAATAGTATAGTTTTCTGTTAAATTCTCTTTGTTCTCTAAGTCAGTTGCAATTTCTGATGTGTTTTTATTTGAAAACACATCGGGAATTGTTGTGACTGTTTCGACATTATCAGTTAAGTTATTATTTTGAACAGAATACTCACGAGTTGTTGTATTTTCAAATGCACTCGTATTATGGTTTTCATCAAATTTGGTCAATTTATCATTCTCAAAATTTTTAGTTAGTACTTGATCTTTTATCGTGTCAGAGTTCGTTTGATGATCTTTTGAATTTTCTTCAGAATCAGCAGGGAGGTTTTCATCAAACGGAGTTTCTAAATCTTCAGCACGTGAAAATTGATCATTCTCCAACATATCATTCTCATTAGTTTTCAGTGAGGTTTCATCTTTATCAGGTTCAGGTATTGGGGAGCTTTCTTGATTACTACTATTTCCTTGTTTCTTTGGCTGTTGTTTGTTTGATTCAAATTTGGATTCTATGGGTAAATCTTCGACATCTATACTTTCTGTAGTGGTTGAAGTCATTACCGTTGGCTTGGTTTTTTCCCCATAATTAAATGCTAACTTTGTTATTGCGCTAAGCGTGTCAGGAGTCATTATTTTGGTCGTAGTTTCTAGTTCAACGTCGAATGGTTTTATTTTCTTCCTTATTATTTTGCGTATTCTTGGTACTGTAGAAATCGTGGTATCTGTAAAATCGGCTGTTGATGTAGTTTCAGTAGCGACGGTCGTTTTCGACGGACGTCGTCTTATTACTTTAAACTTTCTTGTACCGGTATCACTTGTAACAGTTTCACCATATCCGTAGCTTTCTGTAGTTGAAAATCTTCTGCTTGTGAGTTTTTCCGTTTCCTCGAAATTCATAGTGCCATATTCTTCATTTTGATTTTCATCTTTATGTTCCTTTTCTTCAATGGCACTCTCTGAAAGATAAATATCATCTCGTTTGTTTTCTAAATCCTCCTCGTCGATTTCTGTAGTGAGAGTTTGTTGAGTTGTTGTTGTTGTTGTAGAACTTAATGCTCTAGATGGAAACGGCAATCTTCGGGGCTGAAGTCCTAAACCGTTGTTCGCAACAGATGTAGATAATCTTGGTCTTCCAAAAGGTGCTCGAGGTGGAATTCTCGGAGATATAACTCCTTCGGATCTCTCTCTATTATTCAATGGTCTCAACGTAGGCCTCGCAAATGGGCGAGGTGTATATCTAGCGAAAGCGGGACGTCTTTGCGTAAATGCAGATTCAGTAGTAATAGACTGAATAATAGATTCTGTGGAAGCAGTCGTTGAAAATCTTCCTCGGCCTCTAAATAAAGTAGTTGGGCGCTTATCGTCAATAGTTGTAGCTGATACTTCGCTATCCTCTAGCGCTTCATTGATTTCAGTAGAAGTTTCTTCATCGATATCTTCATTATTTGTTTCTCTTCGCACAAAGATAGGAGCATCGATATCAATAGATGTTAAAGAAAGTTCATCATCTGCATTAAACTTCGTCTCGAAATTATTCGTGGACACAGGTGATGCTGCAGCAGGTAATGAATCGTCAACTGAAGGCTGAAACCTAATTCTAAATCTATTTCGTGTCGTTTCTCTGTTTTGTTTTATTCCCTCGACTTCTTGACTGTTTGGTGTAGTTGACCTGATTTTTCTAGCAAATACCCTTTCTTCCGATTCTGATGTTATTTCATTAGGTGTGGATAAAGGCTTGCGCCGACGTACAAAATTAAAATTCCTAGAACTCACCTGAGTTGTTGATGTAGGAGATGATGTTGTTGCGGTTGACACTGTCGTAGACCCACGACGTCTTAAACCATTTCGACGTGAGGTAACAGTTGAAGGAGCATCAGTAGCAGTCGTGGTTGATGCTGTTGGCAGGGTAGTCGTAGTAGGAGTTGTAGCAGTAGTAGTAGGAACTTCAATTTCTTGAGTTGTTATAGATATAGATGATAAAGGATCAGATGTTTGTATTTCTGCAGGCGTTGGTGAATTTAACAAGGAAGAGATTTGAACAGAGAGGACCGTTGTGGGCTCTGGGCTACTTATTTCATCGATAGGAGGAAGAGTGGTCGAACGGGTTCTCAATACCGAAGTATACTGTGGTTGCAGAGATGAAGAGAGAAGAGGAGAAGTTATTTCTCTTTCTAAGGCAGATTCTTGAGATTCAACTTCAGTTTCCGAATTTTGATATCTGTAAAAAGTTCAGTGCTATATTAATATATCTTCAACGAGGATATGAAAATCTATTCAAAATAGAAGATGACTTACTGTGCAGTAGTTGTTTCGGTGGTAGGGCGAGTTCGTTTAATTGTTACATATTCGGGAATATTCTCTCTCCTAGCGCTTGCAATGTCCAGAGAGTTTACTGCTTCCGACACGGATACATATGGCTCCACACGTTCAAATAAAGCATTCCTAAAAAATCATATATAATTGTTAAAACTTTGACTGTTTTATTGAAACAAAGAACAAAGAAGTTATAATATTAGGTCTCCAGATGTTCATATAAATTGAGTTACAGGTTTTATAGTCAAAAATGGTAAAGGACAAATTTGATTTTTTCAATCCTTACAACGAATATATGTATGTACCCGATATCCAACAAAATACTACAATTCAAGAATTTGGAATAACGTCAATATTTTTTTTATGATGATTACACAATTGAAATTACCTGGAAGCTGAATCATCAGCAGTATCAGATACAGTAGTTGTTGTAGGCCTCGTTCGACGAATATTAACATACTGTAGAGGTTTGCTCGTGGTGGCTACTTTAGATTGTACTCCGGCCGATCTGCCTCTCGTAAGTTGCTGTTCATCTACCTCTGGTTCATCTTCGATCTCGTCACTCTCTAAAGAATTCTCAGTGGTTGCGGAAGTGGAAGAAGGCCGCGATCGATTAATAGTTACGTATCTAAAAATTGAAATTCATAACAATACTTAGAAAACATTCTTTGATGTTTTTTCAGACATAGTAAAACTTATTGAAAATTGTTATCGTCAGAAGTTACTATAAATAAATTAATTGTAAGGAATAAAGATTTTGTTTACTAACTGCGGTCTATCTTTGTTCAACAGTCGATCTTTGTCAGATGTTGGCTGGAGTCCCTCGTTCTGCGGTCCACTGCGGCTGTTTTGTGACTGACTACCAGTAACAGTATTTGTATTAAACCTGTAAATATTATAATAAGAATTTTATTCGAAAATAAATGCATAATAAGAAGCGTCTCTTGTTATAAGTAAAAAAATTGTATGGTGGCAAACATACGAAAAACATTGCTTGATTATTTGTATGTATGAGGAACTTGAGTACTTTAGGCTAACTAGTATATTTAGGCAGTCTCAAGTGCTAGTTTGTATTTAGTTCGTATTTTATTCATTATTATGACCATAGTTATACAGGTAAAAAAACTTACTTTCCTCGAGCCCGTTCCAGGACTCTCTGGTAAAGCTTTTTATTGAACGATGTAGGAGTGCTGGTCGCTACGTCACTGCTGGTGCTGGTAGATGTTTCTGACAAACCAAGCTGCTTCTCCAGCTGTTCCACGCCACCTGTTTTAACAAAATAAATAAATACGTACATTCGTAAAATATTTGCAAAATTTTGACGATCAATACGATAGAGAAACGACAGGTGACAATTAGTAATCGCTGAAGAGTTTGATCATAAACTCAGTCACACTCAACCTTATATATATACATACATTAATACATTTACTGAACTTCATCCATGTACATACAAATGTATTTCGCAGTTATATACTTTACAAGTACTCGCACTCACTCTCTCTCTCTCACACACTCACACACACACACACACGCACAACGGGAACACACTGTAATTCCTTAGCACAGGCTACTACGTAGCCTATTTAGGAAACAGTGTTCTGAATTAAAATGTGTTAAATTACTTCATAATTATTATTACTTTTCTGTAAATTTAATTATAAAATTATCTTGTTAAAAAAAATTGTATCAGTTTCTAACTATTTAATGATATAACGTTGTTGTGCGTTAATAAATATAAATAAATATAAATAAAAATAAAATTATTGGAAAAAAAAACTCGGCTGGGACACTGTAAAATTGAGATGGATCTGATACAATGAATAAAAAAGAGACTGCATTTTTTTCGCTCCATCCATTTAATTGGTTCAGCAAATTGTCGTAAAAAGATAGCCCGTCTTAGTTCAGGTAATGTTTGCCAGGAAACAAATAAAATAAAAAAAAGAACAATCATGAGTATTTTAATTAAAAATTATATTTTACAAAAAAATGTTCAAAACTCCTGCCCCGGACCATAATGCATAATCTGCATAATGCATAACCTTCTTATAAAATTCCTACGCACCCTGCGACACGCACCTCTGTTGTTCGTGACTTGTATCCCAATAAACTCGAGCTTTTGTCTTAGTTGCTAATGTTGCAGCCACATTCCTGTCATTCCTTGTTCTGGAACCTCAGCTTCGTCGAGTATTAGATTCAAATTATACTGTATAAAATTCAAATACTGAGCTGTACAGCCTTGCTGACATTTCATGTACCACCAATTGATTGAACGATGACACCAGCGCACTTGTTTATACCAAACTGACGCTGGAATCGATCATTTCTGATGATATGGTTCGCTCTGATGTAGAAATATAGATTTTAAATATTGAATATGCTCGTTCTTCTGAAACTTGACTTACGAGCACAGCATCTCCCTGCGAAATGTTACTCTGAGTTCATAGTCAACGGGTAGCAAAGCCCGTACCCTTTTCCACGTGGTGGGCGTGAAATTTATTTCTTTGAATGTGAAGCTGCCCTGTCGATCTTGGATTCCCAAGATTTCGGGATATTTAGGGTTAGCTTATTTTAGGGTCCAATCTCAACTCTCTCGCCCTCCATGTGCATAAAGAAGTATACCCACCTCTCAGTCGGACAAAAAGGGGGAAAAACGAATTTGCCAGTCCGAGAGACGGTAAAGGTTTGAGATTTTATCACTACATAGTATAAAACAAAGTCGCTTGCCTGTCCGTCTGTCCCTATGTATGATTAAATCTTTAAAACTACTTTTTCAGCGCGACAACGTAATCCGTACTTATACGTACATTACGAAAATGAAAAAAA
>DWTW01002079.1:0-11574 GCA_018246275.1 Papilio slateri
TTTTATTGACTGGGTAATAAATACGTAACTCGTCGACTTATTGACTTACTGATTTAAGGGATACAATTTTAATGATTTTTTTTTTAGTAAATAAGCAAACCTACTTATATCCTACCAAAAATATTTCATATAAAATTTGTTGCCAAGACTCACAAGGTTATGCTTGGTATAAAAGTACGGATCGGCCGATTCGTGATCCTCGCATAAACTACCCCTTATGGGGTTATATGTTATATCACGTTCCAGGAACATCAAAGGCCAAGCCAAAGGTTTTAGCGTAAAACAGAGCTCAGCTAGGCTGGCTATAACTACATAATAGAAAAATCGTTATAACCTTGTAACTAATTTTACATGAAATACTTTTGGTAGGATTTCATTTTTATGTACGGTACACGGGTGTATGTGCCCGAATAAGGAATTATATTATTATTCTCAATTCATTTAACCATTTATAATTGTAAACAAGTGAAAAGAAACAAATATCGTGTTATGCTATTATAAAATTATTTTATTAGCAGTATTTGTTTGTAACTTTATTCCGCATATAACAACTTGGTAAAATAACTTAATTATTGGTAAAATATGTCAAAACTTTGGTAACTTCAAGCCATAATACGTGCTACAACAGCAATCATATGACATTGTGATAACAATGTTTGCATATAGATCATACAGGTCATATAGATCGCTATGAAACAACTGATATCGTGATGGAAGTGTGTATGTTCCTATATGTAGGAAACAGCTTTTTTTTTTCGGGATAAGAATATGTAACCATGACAATGTGTGTGCAGAATTTCATGATGATCGAACAAACAAACAATTCATCATTTGCATTTATAATATTAGCAAAATGTATATGGTGTAAACTTGTAATCCAATCAATCAGATGCAATACTAAGAAGGTGCATATCAGAGGGGAAATTATTACTTGAACTCAAAATGAGGAGGCTGGATGGGTCCAGTAGCAGTGTTATCAAATCTAATTTAAACAGATGAGAGCATTATTAAAAATGTCACGTTTCTTTTTAAAGAGTATTGTATGTTAAAGATAATTTAACTTTATTGTTTTCGGAGTGTGCCTTTTGGTCTAAAAATGTTATGGTCATTAAAAATATTTATTTCAATTTGAATCCTATGATCCCATGTGTTTGCGATCACACCAAAACTTATTAAATCTCACCAAGGAATTGCGAAATAAGTTAGGTATTTTGTAATACCTGTGTTAGACGCCTTTAATCAGTGGAATTAACAAAAGCCTCTCTCAACTTTCTATTTTTAATATTATTTCTTTGTTTTGTTTTTGTAGCCCAATATAGAGAGCATTAAAATATAAAAAGTATATAAGTCTCATTTTAAATAATTATTTGTTTATGTATAATCATTATTCGTTTTTATTTCTTTACACATTGCCGCACAGAAACATAAAAATGTAAGAAAGTGGAAAATTGCTGCGTTTATTGGTAAGTAATATTATAAATTTGTTTTCTTTTTAGTTTTAAAAAAATTGTCGTAAATGTTTGTTCGTTTATTCTAACCTCGTGCAAGCAAGTATAAATCTCACTATTCACTTCCCAAATATGGTGTTATATTAATTTACTTAAATTAAAAAAAAGTGAATCGCGATAAGAACTCTCTTCGGAATGTTACTCGTAGTTGTGTTGTGCTAGGCCCCCGAACGCTGAGCGAACGGTAAGTTTCACTTTCGTCGCGGGGTCCGACATGATTAGCGGGCTGGAGGGGCGAGGGGGGAGGCTTGTGACTCGGACGTCCGTGCGCCCGCACATCGCCTCTTACCACAAAAAAAAAATAAACTACTTTTCCTTTCTCAAAAACCCGAACACTTTCACCGTTGCCGAAACCAGCGAGAAATAGGCGAGCGCTTGCCAAAAGACAGGAGATAGTGAACGCGCCGACTAATACTAAATTTGACATAGCAACGGTACATTAACTTTGGCTAAATTAGGCGGTTTGAAAACCGCAACAATTAATAGTATACAATGGATATTAAATATCGTGGGCACCATATGGTGGATATTTTATATATACAAAATATTTCCGACAGTGAGCTACTGCGGTAGACGAAAGAGGTCTCTGAAGCAGATAGCCCTTCTAGTTTACGAATCAAAGACAATTTACTAGCTATGATCAACTTATTATAAATTCAATTGCCAATTTTTATTTAATATTGCTAAAGAAATGGTGACTCCAATCATTTCGATAATAGTTACACAGACGGCAGAATGTAACAGACCGACAGGTTAAAACCTTGTCACATTTGTGTCAAGATTTAAGCTAGTTGTAAAGCCATTAAAAACAGGTTTTTGTATAGAAATGGATAGGGTAGGCAACGAATATATTAGGGGAAGTCTGAAAGTAGCATCAGTGACAGATAAAAAGAAAAAAAATAGCATGGTATGGCTACGTTATGAGGAGGGAAATATGACAATTACCTACATTGCCATTCTTATAGGGATAGGTCTAAGAAGTGATGGATTGATCGCGTAAACGGTGACATGAATATGAAGGGAGTGACGACTGTAACGAGGGGCCGACATAGAAGACGAAAACATGTGCCGACCCCACATAAAGTGGGAACAGGGCAGGGACATGATGGCGACTCTAAACAAATCTTTCTTTAAAAAAACTGTTAGGTATATTTTATAACACTTTTTTTAATCACATGAATACTAAAATTTCTCGTATTTTATGTGAACAAACACCGACTCAGATATAATTTAAATAAAAACATATTTTGACATACGCATGAAAAGCTAAGATTTCGAAGAACTACTGCAATGTAGTTTAGTTTTGTATATAATGACGTAAACTAAGGCAAATTTTTCATTGCCCTTCTGATTATTATTATTTATTCTAATTATTTCTAACAATAACACATGTACTCACGTCAATGTAGACTGATCAAGTTTGCATTTTTTTAAAAGCCTTTTTATAGGTCTACTCGGAATTAATTTATGTGCATTGTTACAGTAATATATATTCGTTGTAAATCTTTTTTATTTGTTTAATTTAATTCACTCAGAGTTTTTGCAAAGTGACAAGGTCACGGTTCCAACGACGCGAGCGTAAGCGTCGGCTCGGTGTCGTTCGGCGAGATATTTTGAAAGCGGAATCGCGAGGCGGCCCGCGATTCTTTGCGAACGTGAAATCTTTATGCGTGATGATGCGGCGGCTTTCTCCCGAGGGGCCGGTGGTGCCCTGACCGCCGCCGCTCACTGCCGAACTAATTAAGCATATTTGACTTTTAACAACAGCTCGCCGAGTTCAAACCTTTCCGATTGTTCTTTATAAAAGAAGTCATGTCTATTTACAGTATATATAGACTTCGCACGAGTAATCAACAAAATTTTCAAAAATTCATAAATTATATCGTCACGGATAATGTACGATTCTGATGGTGAAAGAATTTTTCAAATCGGTCCAGCAGTTTCAGTTCCTATTCATTTGAAACAATCAAATCTTTCCTCTTTATAATATTAGTATAGATAGGCTGTTACAGTTAAGTATATCTGAACAAATGTAAACATTAGTTCACCGTAAGAGTCATTTTATGAAACGATCAAAAGAGAAACAGCAAATGCAAACTTCATGTTGACAGCTTGTCATAGCAGATGTGTCTAAAAAAGATTGTTTGAATTTCTTTGTTTCGTACAATGTATTTTTAATATTGTTAGTTCGTTAATATTATACAAATGTCTAAGAAAAAAACCTGTATCTATCACCAGCGACCAGAAACTTCTAAAGGCACTGCGTTATGCATTATCAAATCGCTCATTTATTGACAAATGCTGGACAAAACTACAAACTGAGAAAATATTTCGCAAGGTGATGTCAAATATTGAATGTCTACCTCATCCTGGATTCGATTGGTTCGAAAAAAATAAGAGTAAACAGGTGACGTGTAATGTGACACTGGCGGAACTCTATGGAGACGGAAAAGGGCGCTAGTTCAACAGGAATGGAAACTGCGCTGGATTATTATAACGCAGAAGAAATGAATGCCGGTCAACGATACGTAGTGTACAGTATAGTGAGCTTGACAACAAGAGATGCGTCCGACAAGAAGGTATGCGCCTGACCAGTATCGGTCCACGCGACGCGTTTGACTATCTCGGCTACGAAATTGTCCTTGTCACATTAGTAGAATAAGACTTAAGTACAACCAATTATTCCTAAATTATATAAGAAGGGTTTGCGTCAGGCAGGCGGCCGCCCGTAAAAACTATAGCAAAAATATGTATGCAATATGTACTACGGTCATACTGTGCCGACCCTATAGAAGTCGAAAAAGGGCAAGTTGATGATGCTCAACAGAGGAACAGCACTGAAGCTCTAGACTTGAAAGGATAAACAGGCATGGCAGGATGTGGATTCTGCACGGCTGAGAACGAATAAACATAGAATAGCTTCTAAAAGTTTAGGTAATGATGATGCCATTAAGTTAGAGGGCACTGGCTAAGCATACTCTGTTCTCACAGAGAGAGGTCGTACCAAATAAGCCGGGTATATAGCAGACAGAGTTTCTATTTCCCTCTACCGCAGTATTGTTAATAGGGGACAGAACGTTTTTACTTCTTGAATGAAATTCAATATGCGATGATGCAATTAATTGAAACGGTAAAATTACACCACTGAATGCAGTCGGATTTACTTGTTATTCATTCTATTGTCGACAATACTGATTACTTGGCAGTAGTTACTTTATAAGCAATAACGTCACTAACGCAAGACTAGCAAAACGTGCAAACACGCGCAAGACATTGCAAAACATTATTAACTCATGTATAATGTATATCTTTATATATATACACTATCAAAGACACTATTTATAACTCAAGAACGGCTGCACAGATTTGATCTTTCATTTGTTGGTTTTTCGCCGCCCCAAATAGCAGAATAAGGAATAAAAATTTGAAAAGAATTACGAACAAAAAAATATCAAGGAAATGCGTTTTCTCCTACATTTTGCTGCGAAGAAGTTTTAACATATTAAGTTAAGTTTAAGTTCAAATTTTGATTGTCATTAGATTTGGCATTGCGGACTGTCAGGGATTTTTATACATAACTTATGTCTATTGTATATTTCAAAGTATATAATAAAGGGAATCGACTCGAGTGCAACTCATCCAGCAATTCATACAAATTGACCTTGACCCGCCTGCCACGATCAAGCTTCCGTGGTAAGCTTTCTGATCTAAGAGCTGAAATCCTTAGCCTCCCCCCCATTTCCCTATCATTAAAGATAATCAATTAGATTAGTGTCCCAATTAGGAGATTTTACAGTCAATTTAGCAATATAATTTTGTCACATGCTGTAAGGGCTGTACGATTTTAGTAATATATTTTTTAACCATAACCTACTTTTTAACTATGATTAATATAATATGGGAATATATATCTAAGTATGTTCATTTTCATTATAATAAAAAAATAAGACTTATGGTTAAATTTTCAATTATAGTGTTCTGTTGTCCAAGAACGCTGGATTTTCATTATTAAATGTCGTCACTCTAAGCATCACTAAGTTGAAACATTTTTCTAACATCTTTAGTTTAATAAATATCTGCCTTGAAATGTATACTAACCGGTGATGGCAATTAATCTCCGAGCTACTAAGCAAATCCATATTTTTTAATAGAATACCCGTGACTTCGGTCGCGTAAAGTTCAGAAACTTTATATAAATAATTATACCTTAACCTAACCTTTTGCATTAATCACAGCGTTGCAATGATTTTAACAGCGCACGATAGATTTCCATTTAGATTTTAGATTTTCTTTATACTAATTCATAAATGTTATTTTGAAATCTTCATAGATGAGTCTATGTGTTATTCAGATGAAGCTGCAACAAAGGGCCATCCATCCTTAAATTTCACATTTATAATATGAATTGGTTTGTTTATAGTTGCAGGTACCACAGACTTGCGGGCATAACAATGTCGTTTAGGAAGAGTTACATTGAAATAATATGTGTATTTTGATAGATCTCGGTACATGACTAGTCTATTCCTCAACTTCGTATACATTATAAGTGTGATCCTGAAACTTGAGGGTAAATATTAGTCATAACCGTGTATGCATGTATATTATTTTTATTAAAATAATAATACTGTCAATTCTCACTCCTTTAATGGTTTGATTATATTTACCTCAGATAAAGTTTGTTTTCTTCTTTTGTAAAGAAATTTTGATATTTTAAAATTCACCGTTTGTGCGACAAGGAAAAAGAAAACAGTTTACTTCGTATTGATTTTTTAATAATATACAATAATGTCTGTATATTCTTTGATAAAATATTTTTTTTAGCCTACAATCGTCCACTGCTGGACTCCCCCACTGGTCGCCACAAAAATTGAATCGAAAAATCAATGAGCAAACTTAAATAAAGGAAGACTATTTTCTACTACAAACTGAATTACATAATCTCGAGTTTACACTGCAGAAAACATTCACCTAATCAATCATCTCTGTTTTTTGTTTATAGAGAAAGAGAGAGATAACAACATGTTTTATGAGATGTTTGGCAGTGTGAACTCACGGTAAGGAAACAAATTATCAATAGAGAGATTAAATAAGAGTCAACCCTATGCACCTAGCGGATATGAGCGATAAATTAATTATTTATTCGACTTTGATCACCCAGGTAACGTGACTCGGTGAATTACATTTCAGGAGATCAAAGTGGAATAAACCGTATAATCCAGCCAACTTGCGGATGCGCTAAAAAGCCCCGTTTTTAAGAACTGCGAAAATATCCGCTATATACAGACTAATAGATAAGAAAACATAGCAATTTCAAATCAACTATTTTGTCGTTTAACCAATATTCGCCGTAAAAGAACCAACAATCTTGTCAAACATTCATTGGTCTTGCAATTTTAAGACAAAAATTAGCAAAAAGTTGAATTTTTAACCGCCCACTGCGCACGGTAATTTTTTTTTATGTCTCTCACGCTCTCGTCTTCATCGCGGAGCCGGTCCTATGTTAATTACATATTATTGAAAACTAAACCATAACAGTTAAGAATAGGGTTGGTTTTTACAAAATGTATACTAATAGATACGAAAGCATAGTAATTTCAAGCCATTTTCTTGCGCTGTGAATATAAGACGCTAAATCTAGTGTATTGTTGATCGAAGGTGTAAGGTTTAAATGAATTTAAATAAATATAAAGAGCGAAAAAAATAAATATTCAGAGTAAAAAAATATATCCAGATGCCTCTTGAATATACTTTAACTAGCGACCCGCCCCGGCTGCGTATGGGTAGCAGGCGGCAACCTTTTTTTCTGTTGTAGCGTCGCTCCAACTGAACGCAGCGTCTCATTCATTCCATCTATTGATGAAAATCGTATATAAATCTAATCAGTTTTTCAGGCAGACAGACACGGTAAAGTGGACTTTATTCTATAATATATATAGGGGTATTAATCATCTTGAACTGTACAATTTATTATTTTTAAATAGTGTGCCGTAAAAATGTAAAATTCATTTTTTTATAAACTTAAAAAAACTACTTACGTCCCTCTTCAAAGACATCAATCAAACAAATTGTTCCAAAACGTCGCTATTTTCAGTTAATTCCACAGATTTAGACATAGTTCCAGGAACATTTACTTAATTTTATCAATAATTGCGTCAATAATTAGAGATAATATATTTGAGTTTCGATATAATTAATATGTAGTTTCTTGTAGCTGTATCTATATTTAGTGTTCAAGAGTGAGGACAATCTGTATTTCGATTCCATATCTAATTTGATATCTATTAGTTAAGTGTTCATAGGTGATAAGTATCAAGGGTTAAGTATTCGTCATATTAATTTCATGCAAGGAATCACTACCATCTTAAAACGAAACCAGAATACTCAACTAAGTACATGGCCAATTTCTAGACCTAAATCTTTTTAGGAGTAATATATATTCTTATTTATTTATCTTTACCATAAAAAGTTAACATATATAACAGTTTATATGTATTTGTATTTATGTTTGAAAAGTCAGGAGCTGGTCATTGTGCTAGGCATAAAAAGCCTCTGTTAATATAAAAGCTTTTGTAAGAGAAAAAAAATAATACAGAACCCATTACACGGCTCAGGAGACTCGGCTGAGGAGTAAAAATATTCAAAATTGAAAATTCTGATGTTCTCTTATAACGCCTCATGAAAAAGTGAGGGCACGTATAAATAAGGCCTTGGCGAGTATGAATAATTTAATCGGCGGTCACGAGGCACCCCGGACATGAACACGGCATCCCCGACTAAATTCACGTGTTAGTGGACACAACGACGCACGTGACAGTGTTCATGAAAGGACCAGGCTCAGAGCTATCTTGGTGGCTCGACTTATATAACTTCTGACCCAAATGCAGCAAATATGCATACTTTTGTTTATTAGAGACGTAACAAATTGACATGCTGACTATTTCACTCGTAGGAACCGAGTTTTATCGATTCCAAAATATTTGTTGCACATGTACCACAGGTTAAGTGTTAAACGTGATCAGAATACATTATCACATTACTGCTATCGTATCGTTACATGTAGTTATAATGTAGGTATTAAAAAAATTGTAGTAGTAGAAGTAGGAGATGGAAAAGAGCGATGATTTACTAAAGGTAATATGTCCAACTCACAACAATACAGGATCATGTCTCAGCAACCTATATACGAACGATATGTATATTTATGTATATATATACATAGACGGCTCCAACGATTTTCATGAAATGTAATATGCAAGGGAGTTTCGGGGGCAATAAATCGATGTAGCTAGGATTGATTTTTAGAAGCAGCAATTCTTGTACATTTATATATTTTGGATATCTCAGAAACAGCTACAACGATTTTGTATTTAGACACGGTCTTTCCCGTGAAAACGCGGATTTTCAATAAAAATCATTTAGCGCCATCTACTGGGGGTAGGCATTTGCATTGTCCATTGTTGGAGTGTTGTCAAGGATTATAACCTACTGATATATTATATTTTTTTGATAAAAGGCGTTATATTATCCGAGTACTAATATATATTCCGAAAAAACACGATTTTATAAAAGACAACGCCGAGCGAAGCTCGGTCCACAGCTAGTTTATATGTAAATACATTCTGTACTTAAAACGGTGAACAATATTGTTCAAACATATTTGCTTTGCGCAAGTAATAATGAATTTACATAGCAACCAATCCCTCTGGAGAGAGGACAGTGTTTGTAAAAAAGTAGGTAGGTTTCTGCCTCGTACAACCACCTTGTGAAATTATCTGTTTCCTGCGGTATTTGCAAACGCATACGACTTAGGGTTCTTCAAAAAGAGAGCGAACACCTTTCTTACAGGACGACAAAGCATCTAAAGTTACTCTAGTGTTTCGGATGTTCATGGGCGGCGGTGATCACTTAACTTTAGGCGATCTCCTACAAAAAAAAATCTCTACAGCGGAAAATAAAGATAGCTGTGTCTCAAATACGACGTAGGAAACAAGACAATTGTTGTACTTTTCCGTCAAAATTGGAAAAAGTGATAAGCTGCCGTCACAACTTAATTTGATCGATTACCTTAGACTTTAGAAAGTCTTACAGTTACTCAAAGGGATGAAGTGTTACTAAATGTCTCACCGGAGATCGGACCGGACACGAAATAAACAGAAGAGCAAAAAAAAGAAGGAAAAACGACTTAAAGATGTTAAATAGAGTATCGAGTGAGTTTGGTAGAAGGTTTTTAATCGAGTACAAGCTATATGCAAAACGAGTCGACCCCAACATTCATATTTGCGAATCATAAGTAGCTAAATTCATTTCGTTTTACTTGCAAAGCGAGAGATTTATAAATCAGTAGATACTGATCATGATTCTTAAGCAGTTCAGGATACTTATTGTTGAATGTTAAAATAACAAAGCACCGAGATTCAATGTTTATATCAGAGAAAAAGAGTTTGAAACTGAATTACGAATAGGCACTACTGAATAATTCGTCGAAATTCTTTATTACAATACGCGCAAGATGTCTAGGTATGATGTAAAATGTATTCAACGCCATCTAGCGACACTGCTCATTAATAATAAATACTCTGAAGAATGATTTCGATCCAGCGACGCGAGCGCAAAACAACTTCTTTGTTAAACGATATTTATATTCCACTTTTAGTTCTACACGAGTCGATATAAGAATTATTTTAAAAGTTTACTTGTTATAACAAATCGTCATCAAATAAATAAAACACATCACGCCACTCAGATCTCGATTTTAACATGATTAATTAAAAACTTGTATGAAACGTGAATAATTGTCCTATGTGTTACTGTAATTACTAGACGTAAGTCTAACAACCGTGTACGTACGAAAATGTGCAGTGGTGTGTGTTACAAAAGTCCAAAAATAATTGTACTACCTATACGGTCCCACATAAGAAGATTCTAGGAAATATATGATGTTAAATCAATGTAGGTACGTATGTATGATTGACGGTGATTATTGACACTACCAGCTGCGCCTGCGCATGTGTGCAAATTTCTAAGCAATGTGTGCTATCAACTAGTAATATTTTTTATCTCGTGCGCTTCGTTGTGTTTATAAACATACAACTCTACATTCATTGCGAGTACGATTAATTCCTACTTATTAACTACTTCAAAGAAAGACGTTCAACTGAACGTTGCATTTTATGTCACGATAATGCACCTGGATGACATCACTCCAAATGCTTTTTGATTAAAGTGGGTGCGAAAATTTTACCAGACAAAAAAAAACCGTTACTCCGTGAAAGCCGTGGATTTTTGTCTTTATATTAGGGTAAGATTCCAAAGTTTTTTTTTAAATAAAAATATAATCTTTTGAACCATATATTCTAGTAACGTTAATAATGGGTTTAGTATAGTAAAAGGTGGCAATCCCGCAACGATTCACCTCATATTAAATTACAGCTACCCATAGCATGACAACAAGCTAATGACTTGCAGGTGCTTTGCCTATCTTTAATAGACAGAAGAAGGGATATAGCTCGACAGCTATCGAACCATTTGACTAACCCACTTCCCACAAAGCTAGAATTTTTTTAAACGATGACTTACTGTCAATCAATTTAAAAAGTACCATCCTGGCAGGCATCTCGCAGTTGCGTTACCGTTTTTTAAATGTAAAAATAATAGTTTTCTAATCTTTTCCCACAAGGCTACACTTTTAATATGCTGTAATATACTTATGTTTAAGAGTAACACAATGAGGGCCTGTTTTGACGGTTGCAAGTATGTGCCAGGAAATGGCAAAGTTGTCATAGGGGTGGTAAATTATAACTTGCCTGGCCACAGGGCTGAAATTTTGAGGGAATATTCTTTCAATAGTTGAAAAAGTATATTTAAACAGCCAGACCATTTCTGGCAGTTGCAAGTACAGAAGAGTAACCATGACGCTCGTTGTATAATGATTTAATGTAGTTTACACATATAAATTAGTTTATATGACATCAAACTTTATAAACAACACTACGTTAAAATTATTAAAACTTTCGTGAGACATTATTAACTATTTATACAATAAACGGCTTAACTCACGTTTTCTTAC
>DWTW01002080.1:0-10000 GCA_018246275.1 Papilio slateri
TCCGTGACCATGACGCATGCAACTGCGTCGAAATATCGGGAACTCAAAAAGCCTAATCGTGGTAAGAATCCCGTTTCGTATGAACTTTATGTTAGTAAAAACCACGAAAGTTTAAATATATATATAGGTATTTTATGTTTGTGCGTTTCGTCTGATGTCTAAGTTTCCAAACGTTTAATTCTTATTCCGTGTCTTACCCCTTTTCATTTCACGCCACCTCTTTCTATAAAAAGTCTGGCATCCATTACTCTTTTGATAACATCATTTTTGCCTCTTATTATTAGATATAAGTCACGTATTCCTTTGTAACCATAAACAACTCAATTTAAACATTATTAGAGAATATAAGATCGATATGTCGGTTAATGCATTCCTGACCTGCTCCAAGAGATCGCCTACGGTCTGCGAGACTGGACGCAGCGTGAAGCGGCAGCGCTCGCGGCGCGACGGCAGCGGCACGGTGATCACCGGCAGCCCGCGCCGGTACGTCACCGACACCTCTGTTAACATATACACAAATATACATTAATAATATAACTGTAACGTCTTTTGAAACAACTGCGATAAACAGGGCTTATCCGGAAACTATAGTTCAATTATTGCCATCCAATTAATTGATTTTATGGTGAGAGATTTTTGTAGAACACTTGGAACGACGTATGCAAACGTATATATCAATCTTATTATCGATGCAGTAGATAAGACCAGTCCTATAGAATTTAACAATATTAGAATGGACATGCAAGAAACGAGGTTTGTGTCTTTACCGGCCTGAGATAGGGACGTAAATGTTTTCATTTGTTTATTTATCAAACAATTAACAAAATAAGAAAAAATAATAAAATTTAATGCGACAGACTAATATGATGACAAAAATCCGTCAAACTATTAAGTACCGACCTGAGGCGAGGTAAACTTATCGCCTTGTACCAGCCACGAATGTTCGCGACTGATTTATTTGCACGAGAGAATTTATTAAGCCCCGAATACGATTTAGAACTCTGTCGTTTCCAATTCAACAAACATTTCAGAAAAAAAATGTTGTGAATGAAAAACAACTGAGAATTGAACTTAGTCTAGGGCACGGCGACATGTTGCAAAGTTACAGAAGTCTCTCTCTGTAATTTACAATATGCAATGCTAAGAATAAGGTCTCAAAGCGAAAACAATGTTATAGAAACTTCGTGGCTTGTGGGGTATTTATTGCATATAGTATGTTATCTGCGGTCGATATTTAAAGGGCAAGAATTAATAATTTGTCTGTAAAAAACATAAGTTTTTAGGTGTACTTTAGGTGTAGAACTTATATGTTAAAATAGACATGGAGTAGTCAATTTTAGATTTTACATAATTCATTACGTTATATGCATATTATTTACATATTTACACCACACTTTTAAGACAAATAAAACTTTTTTTTAACTAGTTTGCACAAAATGTGCACGTTTTGTGCCAAGAATACGTGCGTAATTTTTGCGTGTTTATCACTATATAGCCAACAGAAATATTCACTTAAAGCCCTTTAGTATCAAAGTAAGACTCGCCAATACCTAGCACCGTGACACAACTTTCACTTAATGCGTGTTTTACCTTACGTAAGTAATTTGCTCGTCTGAACAACATGCTTGTATTGTTTTAAATGTAAATTACAAAACATTAGACCCTATCTAGCGTCTGTATCAACGCAGTCAGGCACGCTCCTCTAACTTTCTTTTATTATAATGTAACCAAAATTTCAAAACACTTTCTTACATATAATGTGTTAGATAAATAAAAACAAATAAATATCCTATTGGCTGCGAATATTTGTTACAAAGAGAGATATAAATATGAACGTGAAGAGATATGTAAGTAGTAGTAGGCCTAAGAAATGATGGATGGATTACTTGAAAGGTGACATGATTATGAAGGTAGTGGACGCTGAAATGACGAATGATAGATCGATTTGAAAGAATTGAAAACCCGTTGTTCCTCCACATAAATTGGAAACAGTCAGGTAGATGATGAGAGATGACGATATTGCGTATTAGGTAGCTATAAGAAGTATCTTCGACAAATAATAAGCTAGGTATTCCTGTATCTTAATTTTTGTCTATTAAATACTGTACAAATATTTCTCGTCACTACAAAAATAAGTTTAAATTCTAAACATTTCTAAAGGACAGGCAGGCTATTGCGATTACAGACTTATTTTTATAGAAGCTTAGGTAGGATAAGCTCCATATTTGACGTGCGCTTTGACTTTATAAAACCTTTGACAATAAATTGCAATAAGCCGAAGGACACACGTGAACTCGTCTGTATTCAATGTCACCTTGCTACATCATATTACGAATACGTCGAAGAAAAAACTTTGGCCATTTTCCAAGTAGTATAAGCGTTTCTTTCGACTTTCATTCGATTTCCAGACACGAATTTTTTTCAAGAAAAATATATTATGGAAATTGTATGCCATTTTTATATATTCTTTTCTAAATTTTAGTTTGGTAACATATGGTTAGAGTTATGTAGACGACAAATATGAAGAAATTTAAATACATATATGTCAGGTCAATGAACTTTCATTGGAACGTATAGAACCGTGTATCAAATGGAAAATAAATGATCATAATGGACTAGCTATATTCGTTAGACAATACATTTTAATGACCTTTATAAATAGATATACTTAATTAATTAATCAATACAAAACAACCAACAAAATTGTAATAAAAAAAATCTATTATACGTGAGATGGTAAGGAAAGATATTCACGATAACAAATTCGTTTTTTTTTTAATGTATTACTAATATTAGCAGAATTTATCGAGGAATAAACTCAGATCTCTTCCAATGAGTCAGTGGATCAGATATGCGGGGACAATTAAAACATCATGGCGCAGTCAATTAGTAGGAAATTGTTCCATTACACCTCTCGCAGACAGCGGCCCCGGCCTGATTGTCGACGCGCTCCACTTAATAGCTCATAGCTACGTACAGTTGCACACAGTTACACTTGGACTCTGTATATTACACAAATTTTTATTACTATTTACGATTGTAATTAATCATTGATTTTATATAATAGCATTAATTAAATAAAAAGAAATTGTTTGAACGTTACAATTGAACTTTCATCAACTTTACTAATAAAACTGCTATTCGCGCTTGGTATTTAATAACTTTATTTGTGATCTTTTCATATTAAAGATATTTGGTGTTATTCTATTCAAGGTAACGTTGGTGTTATTGTTACGTGCAGCACTAAACACCACATACGACCGTTTAACTCTAGTATATTTAGTACAATTGATATATAGATATATATATAGATAGATAGAAACAGATACATATTGGAATTAAGGAATACAATTTTAATAGTGTAATTTACGCAAATATTACACGACAATTATAATCAATTCTTTTTTATTACACTTTCAAACACAAGTGATGATAGAATGCAATTAAAAAAATATTTGATGCACCATTGTATTTTGTGCACGACAGTACAAAATAGGTCAGTTAAGACTATCGAGCGGGTAATAGCTTAACAAGGGGACTAAGGACAGTGTTGAATCACTTATTCACGGAAAGCCCGGCTCGGACATGGATTTGCGGAATCTAAAGCGAATTAGCGAATGCATTAGCTGTATTATTGGATTTACTCAGTTCTATTATACTATTACTACAGTTACTACTCTATAAGTTCATTTGTATTTATGTTTGTAATTATATAATAATTAAAAATAAAACTCGTTAGTTACATAAAGCTTCTTTCATTGACAGCAAATCGTTGTTTCCTTCATCCTTTAATTGATGAAAGTTTATAGTCTGTGCAGATTTGTATTAATCGTTGTTCATAAAAAAAAGATACAGATTGATTACCAACCAACAGAGTCTAAGTGTTCACCAAGTGTGTCCAATGTTGGATTTCATTTAGGGTAAATAACCTCAAGGGTTCCGTGGGATATAGGCTCGGATTAGACCATTTTCTTTGTAATCAGAAATAAGTAGGAAAAAGGTTCTTTGTCAGACAAGAAGTCTCTTTAGATATACTTGAAAGAACTAAGAAGCAACCTTATTTGAGCAATTATGCTATAGAATCGTTGTAAAGTTCTAGTTTTTTTTTTATTTTATTGATCACAGACTTATTACGTGTTTTAGTATTTACATGCGTAATGATACGTAAGCACCGTTGCCCACGAATATCCCCAAAACCAGGAGTTATATGTACGTTGCCTATCTTTAAGGAAGGAGTGCCCTTCTGACGTACTAACGTTTTGTTGGAGGCAGACGTCGTTTAAAAATGGTTAAATACCAATATTGTATGTGTATAAGGAAAAGCCAGCTAGGATACAAACCCACGACCGTGTAGTTTTAAGCCCAACTATTCGCCACTTGTGTACGCGTTACATTTTCCCTATAATTGTAAGTTTCGTACGTTTCTTCACATTATTTAGTTTATTATATTATAGATATTTTCATATCTAATTATTATTTGTTAGATTGCAGGCAATATAATAATTAGATAAAGCGATTGCTAGAAAGTAGCAAAGCAAATGTAAAATTAACCGGTTTTCCAATCTAATTACTCTAATTTATTCATGACATTATTAAGGTTAAAATTCAGTTTTAGCTACTGTGGTTACGTATACGACCTGTACAGTATAGTGGCACCGTTTTAATTAGTGGTTAGAATACAAACTCTCGTGTCTTGAACCGTACTGTATTAGACAAAATATTTTACCAGAACTAGTCACGTAACGTCGACAGCCATGCATGCACTGGCCGGCTGGACCGGGGATATACTACGACCTCATAGAAAAGTGGCGTTGAGTAAAGGATTAATTACTATTGTGTCTCACTTGGTGAACGAAATGACCCGAAGTCGCATTCCTGTCTTATTCTCCCCTGCTTTGTATTTACTCACGTACCCGCTACATATATATGTTGACAACGCATTTTTGTCTGATTTTAAGTCGGACTCGCGCCATTATTGTTAATAATAAATCATTTTTTGTAATAATAATAATAAATTAATTCACTTTTTACGCCAGGGGTTCGCAAATAGTTTTCGATGAGATCAAGATATTGTTGAATTTGTTTTCAGGGTGCAGAAACAATATAAGGGGCTTTCAAATTAATCAAAAATAGGGCTGGTTATATGAGAATATTATTTAAATGAATATGTTAGGTATATTGGTCCGCCATCAATTAATGGCACTATTTCCCAGGACAAAAAAAACCTTAGTAGAAGCTTCGTATAAATTAGACAGCGAAGTGCCCAAATAAAGTATACGGTCCGCGTAAAAAGGTTAAATAGGAGTACACAGTAAAAATACAGCACGAACTAAGCCAGTGAGCGCATTAACGTTAATTGCGGCCGCAAAGGTACAGACTGCTCTGTTTTCTCCTATATATCCTCTTTTAAAAATGCAAATACGTTCCGATATGACCGTAGTGCAGAAAATGTAATGGTAATGAATTTGACCAAAGAGTGCGTACATTTGATGGAGTAAAATCTCTATGAAATTAAAACAAATGTTATCAAGAAACTAAACTTAAGCATTGACAAAAAAAATTAACGATTATTTCAATATAATTAATTAATTTAAACCATTACTTGACATCGGGCTTATCAAGTTTCTATAGGTTTATCTGATTGGCGTAAACTCGATGGAAAATTTAATTTTGCTTCTTAAGTGTTACATCGTGGAACTCTTCATTAATTTGAGATCTAATAATGTTCAATTAAAAATAATTAAATGTTTTAAATTGGACATTATTACTTCAAATTTCAATTTTACGCTAAAGAGAGCTTACCCTTCAAAATAATTGACGACTTAGGAATTTCTGAATTAAGGCACGTTATCAATCACACTGAGTGACGATATTGTGAACGTTAAATTTTAACGTTTATTAAATGACAGTTTGGCGTTCCATTATTAAATATTAAAATTCAATCATTATGAAATAGAGGTATTAAAGATTTTAAAAGTTTACTCTCTCACGACCTTTAACTTGGGTAGGCAAAGGTAACGCTATTCAGGCTCACAGAGATTTTCCTTGAAATTTCGTAGACACTATTCTTTTGGATCTATATATTTAGACTGTTCTCTAACCTGTCTATTAGTCCAGTAACAGTCCTGGATTAATGCAATACAAATTTAAACGCTAAATACTATTGCGTGCGTTTTGCAATAAAAATACTCGCGCACAATATGTTTGTTCTGCAAACATTGTGTGCGTGAGTATTGAAGACAAGTTATCGTAACAAATGTCCTTTGCACATGACAGCATGCCAATACCTATTAAAATAAAACCTTACATCGCAATGACTAATTGGGAAACAAAAAGAAACTTTACAAATTTACATACAAACAACAACACACCTCTTACTTTGTCTAATAGCATTCGACTTGTGCACACTATATGAACGATTCAATCGTTAAACAACATGAATTGTTAACTTATTCGAAATGTTTATATTTTTCTGGACTTCCTTTTTTAATATTCCATACAGTTTATATAATATGCCAAAAGTTTTTTATTATCATAACAATGTTTACTGTAACACCAGTTATTCATACTTGTCTCCTTGTTTCAAATGTTGTGTCATATTTCCAAAATATTTTTATACGAATGCAAAACTATTATAATTGTATTTATATTATTATTCTTTACAACGTCTACCGTAGTTTTTCGGACAGGAACAAATAACTCGGAGTAGTCTCAGACACATTGCCTGTATTTTAGTGACATATGGGCAGTCCGACTATTTAGACAACAAGAAAAACTGTTTACTGAAACATGAAAAATTAGATTGGCTGAGAGGGAGCTTTATTTAACTTGTGTAGGTGAATATACTCCGCAGATAACACTTGTTTTCTATTGGTGTTGTTTAAGAAACCTCCTCCTTTTTGAAGTCGATTAAAAACCCAATTTATATTGTAGGTATATCTCAGCACCAATATCTCCCTTAATTGTTAGGGACTTCAAGATTGAAAATTTTCCCACGCTTACACCAGCCGCATGCAATATGTGAATGCAAACACCACATTGCCACACTTTGTTCCTGAATATCCTGAGCTGCACGCCGTATCGTTATATATTATATTACCTTATTACTTACGATCGGGTGAACGAACTCGGACCGACTCGACGTTATAAAATATGGGCTACGCAACAAATTTTAGGAGATATCGTCATTCATCGTTTACGAGCGTTGTTCCACACAGACTAAAGTACTTGGAGGATCGCCAAAGTTTGTACACAAATCGTGAAATCTGGCGTACGCAAATTGTGAGTTGGCAACTATAATAGTTTAAATTTTCACACTTAAGTTTATAAAATGATTTTGTATAGTTTTAGTTAGCTACTAGACATACAACATGGCTTTTGAGTGTGGGCGTGTTAAAAAATTGTAAGAGCTTTTATTACAACAAAATATGAATAAAATTGTCTAAAGTTTCCTCAAATTCCGTCGCACTATAAAATACTCGAGTCGCGAGAACTCAAGTGATTTCCCGGTTTCCGGCTTAAAATCCAAAAGCCTAAATCCTAACTTACGTGTGTAGAGACTTATTAAATGAGGTATGTAAAACTTAAACCCACAAAATCCTACTTTTTAAACAGATATTTTGTTTACATGTATACAGACATGTATGTAGTATGCAGTATAGCATGTATACAGACATGTTTAAAATTAAGTATGTTTCCATACAACATATTGGTTTGGAAATAAATTGCATGTTGCTGTTAACTTCTATAACTTTTGGTGCTTTTTTATGCACCTTAGTGCAAAAGTTCCTTATCATAGATATCAGTTTACAATTTAGTACATTAAAGATAAAATATACATGTACATAAAATTCTTATTGTCCTCTCGAAGAATACCCAGAGTACAAAATACCTTAGTAAATTAATCCACGGCCCTTATCAGGATGTCAAGTATCTTCGCAAGACTGTTACAGTCAAGTAAGATCAAATTTCCTAAAAGGTTTCTGTTTTGTTTTGTCCTTTTTACAAGGGTAAATAACGAATATTTAGCGTAATAGTAAGTTGCCCATTGACATTTATTTCCAATTCCTGTACGAACAATTTACAAGCAAAATGTACAATAATCATTCGCTACCTCTATGTGGACTGTGTCTAATGTCTAGTGGACTGTATTTACGCCACATTTCTTAACAGAAACGGTTAGTTTGGAAAAAAATTACCAGTAAGCATTGATGTAAAAAAGTATCGTCTAGAATTTACGCTCTTGCGATATTTTATACACGCAAGTAACACAAAGAAAAACTTATTCCGACCGACTAACAATAACCAATTGATCACAACAATCTACGAACCTGGCAAGGCGTGAAAACTACGTGCGCTCGGACGTGATGAAATCGCTAAAATGTCCGTAACACCAGGCAGCACTGACTTTATCACGGTCATCTTGAATCGTTACAACGAGAAAACCAAGTTTTGAACTGAAATTATTTATTGAATTAATTACATTCAAACATATTTTACGTAACTTGCGACCTTTATATAACGCAGATTAGATATCGCTATCCGTATAGATGCATTTAGTATTCAAAGGTTAGAACTATTTTTACATCGAATAAAAATATCGAGTCACCTTATCCCACTTTTTTAAACAATATACTTCGACTAGACGGTAAAGGTATCTAAATCTATTGCGGTCTTATTTCTTTACTCCTATACTTTTTGTACACATCCTCCACAAAAAAAAATGGAAAGTACCGCCAAGCGTTTCGTAGTACCTGTCGACCTGGTACAGTTGTTTAACGTTTTGTCTTGATGATAACCATTCAGGTAAACAGTTTCAGATAGTAATTTCCCAATATGCCCTATACAAACACATCCATAGATCCGCCAACTGATTACAATAACAAATTTAGTTCTTGCCAAGTATCGTCTCGTCTGTAGAGTGGAGAACGCCTGTAACATGTTCCGCTTCTATTTATTTACTTATTGGGAATAAACAAATAAAAATTACGTGATAAGTATGAATAATAATAAGAAATAGATAGCCAATAACAGGTCCTCGCAAATATTTGGACATTTTACAATGAAAATTGTTATGTGAGCAGAAACAAAGAGTCTAAAAATAAATAAGTCTTACAAAATTATTATTTTAGTTGATCGAAACGCATAATAAATTATTTCGATAATCTACTAATATTTCATATGTATGCCCGAGGAGGGTTGGCGTAAAGCAGGCGGCTGGCCATAAAAAAACAATAGACAAAACCTATTACAGTATAAACTAAGATCGTATTGTGCCGACCCCACATAAAGTGGGGGAAGGGCAGGAAGAAAAAAAAACTTGGTATCATCAAAAAAATGTTATTTATTGTAAATATATTTAGCATATAAAAACGTCACACTTTGAAACTCCATTTGTTCACAAAGCGATACATTCAATTCGCTGAATGAAACGGGATTGCTACAATAGCCAAAATAATTTATCAATAAATACTAGAATAGCTTACCAGCTAATCTATCACATAACACAAATATTCAATATTCGCCGTTCCTCGCTTCGCTAAAATCCAGCCCCAATCAATCCAATTCAAACTGCAACAAAGTGAATCGATTGCATGTGTGCCCTGTGGCCGCAGTTTGGTGAAGTATTCAATTTCAGTAAGCGTCTAACAACGAGATAAAATATTCACAGAGGAAATATTCACGGACCTCAATAACCAATTTGTTAACATTCGCTAATGAAGCCTAATCGGTCTACAGGGACTTTCTAATATAGTATATAAGTACATATTCGTTTAAATTAAAAGGTAGAAAAACTTGATGCAGAAATTGTTGATCATCTCAATGTGTCCGAGGAATTTCACTGATCTCTGGCGTCTGGATCCAAGCGTAACGCCAGACTATATGGCTAATGTATGACATCTTTTATCTCTATATGTTGAATAACTGATATTGGAAGTTTATAAAAATGATGTTATAACAGTGTATAATTAGACAGTAAAACTGAACACATGAAAGTACC
>DWTW01002081.1:0-11574 GCA_018246275.1 Papilio slateri
TTAATCATACTGATACAACTTATCCACGACGAAACGACAAAAAGCACCGTCGATTGTCAACCACCTGGGTTATTTAAATCGCCACTTCGGATTAAAATTTACTGGTCTACCAATGGTATGATATGGGGTGCAGGCAATGATGATAATATAGTTAACAAGACATGTAGTTTTTATATCCGTCGTAAAATTATACGTACTGTCGGATAGTTTTTTTTATCAAATATTACAAAAATAATGTTAAAAAGGAAAATTAAAAAAAAAACAAACAATAATTTCAGATGCGGCGGAGACGGTCAAATGAAATGCGATCCCAAGGCGTGCACTCCGGAACCCATGCTGAGACAGATGATAGCGGCGGCGGTCTCGGCCAAGCGCCGGAGGTGAAATGCTCCTGTGATTCGTCATTGAACGTCACATCACTGGGATAACATCCTATGTGACAATTTACATCTATTCTCCTATGCACAAGAATAATGCTCAAACTTCGCGATGGAATAGATTAAGATTTCGTGTCATATGTAGTAATTGATTTAATTATTATTTAATTTACTTTTCTCAAAGTATCGTGGCACGTTCGACTCGTCAATGAGTTACGAATCAACCGTGACTGTGATTACTATTCATTAAAATATTTTGGTAATTATTACCAGTTATTTTTACATTTTCTGGTTATCAAACAATTATAATAAATAGTTGATACTATTAAAAAGTCAGTGCCAAACGGTAGTGCTAGATTGTAAACATCTTTATGATAAATAGATTCTAAATTTAATAAAATTTACATATATACAAGTAAATATAGTGACCGATAGCTTAGAAAACGATGCTATAGAAGTAATATCTAAAGCATGCGTACGAGCGCACACGGTATCGGTCACTGCAGATCGCCGAAATCTTGACCATTTACAAACTTAAATTGTTTTACCGATATAAGTTTAGTCAATTCTTTGTGTTTACACGATGTTACTACTGCAAGCGGTCTAGTATCGTGTAAATGTGAAGGTCTATAAGAATCCCTGATATTGTAAATGCCTTACTTAATTTGTAATAATTTATATATTTTAGGTGTATAGTACTTAAGCCATGTTCTGAGACCAGTGACTATTTTAATTTAGAAATAAAACGGAGGCCCTCTAAGATATACCCAGAAAAGAGTCAGTCGACGCGCCCCCTGCCGGTGGCAGCCTTGGCCGGCGCTTTTCCTTCTTCGCGTTTTACAGAAAGCGACACTCTTTTGTCTTGTTTTCTGTAACTCGTTGGAGCGTAAAATTTGTACTAGCACTCATTTAATAAAAGTGGCCATCATTTTTAATCGTTTTGTAAAAAATACACGTCTAAAACGATACAAAGTAAATTGTAGGATATTTTATAACTTTTGATAATAAAGTGCTGGTAGATTTTATAAAACATAAAATCCAAACAGATCGAGATGGGTACGAAAGTTCTAGAGACTGTTGTAATCGTTATAATAGTAGATGTAACGGTAAGCGAGCGGTTACATTAATTCGTACCGACCTTCTTCTGTGTTCGCAGGTTGTAGTTATATTTTTCTTATTTATTTAAATTTATAGCAATAACGTAATTATTATTGGTACTTTCATACTGGTAATGATTTCTACTATTTGGAAAAGTTGACCACAGTGTATAGAGTTCAACATTTACCTAATTCTTATTTTGTTATTTTGTCGTCTCTTGCATATACCGGACATGCATAGCTAAGGTCTAGCAAACTGTACAACTACGAAAATAAATTTAAATAAAATCCTTACAACACAATTGGGTTCTTTTTATTTCACTTGCAAAACGTAATAAGCGTAAATGTGTTACATTTTTAACGTAAAACATGAAAAAAAAATTGTACCCTATTGAAACCACGTGCTCTGCCAACCAAATTTTACGAAACCATCTGACGATGGTTGCCTGTCATAAACCTGTCATAAATGCCATACAGATAGATCGGAGTGTTTGGCAGTTAAAGGAACGGATGAAAAGATAGTGCATGTGACAGAGATGCGAATATTGAGATTGAAACGAGTATATTAGGGGAAGCCTGAAACCAGTAATAGAAATATTAAGGAGCCAAAGGTTAGCATGGTATGGGCATGTTATGAGAAGAGAAGAACTTGTGACAAAGAGAATTTCAGATATAAATGTGGAGGGTAATGCCGATAGAGGCAGGCAAGAAAAGATGGATGGATTGCGTGAAAGGTAACATGATTAGGAAGTTAATGTATGGATGATAGGTCGATGTGGAATACGAAAACCTGTTGTGCCGACCCACATAAAGTGGGGAAAAGGCAGGGAGATCATTTACATATAATTAATAAGATTTAAAGTGTGAAATTACCGTTTTGTACTGAACACAATTTTAAAAATAATCTGAGGTAAAATATATTATTATAATCAAAGTATTTACCCTCATTATCTAAACATTTCTGCCATCTCGTGAGGTTCATTTATGCCTTTGCGGTAGAACTCTGGGGTCCTGGACTCAACAAAATCTGTTAAGGCATTTTGTATAGCTCCTTGGGAAGAAATTTTTCATCAGTCAAATCACCGAGCATCAATTTTTCAAGCTTTTTTATTTTACCGATTTGATGCTAATGCAATGTTTTCCAACCTTTTTTGTGCCATGCCCCACCTTAACATTTCATTTCACAGTAAAATTTTCGTGCCCCCATACATAACTTTTAACATTAAAAAATTGATTAGTTCACTTGACTTACGACTTTACTTTTTCTTTTACTTTAATCACCCAGTTGATATTTTGGTAACGTCAAAAGAAATTATACCTAATAATTATTAACAGCATTTTTTTATGAATTAACTTTTTTGTTAAATTTGGCACTGATATCTAGTAATGCAAATTTTAACAGCCCGGAGCGAAAGGGTTAAAGTCGTGAGTCCATTTTTTAATTGCCCCCATTAACTATCAAATTGCCCCCTGTGGGGCGTGGGCCCCACGTTGGGAAACATCGTGCTAATGGGTCAATATTGTGGGTATGCTAAATCAAACCATATCGCTAATTTCTTGGTAGTTTGATACGGATCGGCTTCTATCGCATTCAACTCATCATTATTTACCTTAGTGGGTGGTCTTCCTCGGGGTTCATGCTTTGAGTCGAAGTATCCACTACGAACGCGATTAAACCAAAAACGAACGGTGCGTTTATTAGCCGTATCCTCTCCAAACACACCATTGATATTGCGAGCTGTTTCTGCTGCGTTAGTTCTACGCCTTCGGGCGTATTCAAAAATTATTTTATGTTCACTGTATCCATCTTCACTTTAAAACCGAATGAAAAAAAAATTGAAAGTCAAACAATCGAGTCTTGTACATTTTTCAAATTTAGAATGTTCTAGTTGTCACGTGAAAAAAGTTTCATCCTGGAATCATCAGGTTTAATTTTAATCCAAAATACCCAGTACGTTAGAACGGCAATTTCATATTTAAATATTATTCTTTCATTTTACAATCACAATCATCTTTTAATTGTAAAATTAAGGTGGTTTAAAATTTCTGTCGTTGAGAGAGTTAGCAAGAGTATCAAGATTTGACTGACTGAAAACTGTTAGATTGGATAAAAAATTCCAAAAAAACCTACCTTTTACATTTACATTTAATTCAATTATCAATGTTGCACATTCTGCGCTATACCTAACTTACAACTTATTTCAATCTATAAAATCATTTTTTGTCAGATATAATCTTGTCAATTCGACTGCCTCAAAATTTAACATTTATGAAAAGTGAGAAGCGTCCGAGAGCGATCACGATGTAAACAGAAGTCATCATTAATAAATGTAACATTTTATCTATTTTCAGTTTCTTTAATTTTCATCATATAAAATGTGTAGAGTAGAATCTGTCTGTAATTTCATTTTTCTATAAAATTATGAGATAAATATTTATTTTATTCCTGACATGTATGTGAGGAATAAACTATTCCACCATTTTCAAAATTTTGATGTATTTGTATAAATCCTTGTATTTACTATAACGAAACGTGTCTCTTCATATGTTCCCGGTTCTTGTGGTGCCTCCCCAAGTACCTAATTTCAGCCAGTCAGCTTCTTTAATTTTGATGAGCAAGACTGAGTGTAGGTACTGTACAGTATATTTTAAATACAATGTCTCATAAAGAATGAATTACTTTATCAAAGAATAACAAAAGACAAAAGATACATGTACACAGCATAAAACATACAAATAGAATAATTTGAGCACTGAGTACTTTAAATCTCATCTGATCATTAAGTGAATGAGAGAAAGTCGGCAAAGTATTGTAATTCTAGCGGTGAAAAATTCACAATATTTATTTCCTCAAACGTTTTACCAGTAATACTCTCTACGCGTAGCGCCATCAAATGGAGCTTTTAGAAACTATTAGGAAGCTCAAAACGCAACATGAATACACAATATTGAGTCATGTTCATACAATGATGAGGCCAGACTACACTAGATGGCGTGTACTCTATATTTTTAGATTTTATTACATGTATCGTTCTATAAATAAATTAAACAAATATTATCATTTGAATTTACGTTCGTCATTAATGTTTTTATTTTCATTATATCGAATTAATATTTAAGTAGGCCATTGAGGAGGATAAAATCAGATGGCGTTAATAATATATCTAAATACAAATATAATACTTAATTCAAATACGACAATAACAATAATGATATCAAATCGAAGCAATCCTTATGAAGCAAATCATCTTTAAATAATAACAAAATTAACAGCAAATCGTCTTAAACTACCTGTACAACCTACATATTCAAACAGTGTAAATACCTGTTCTTGAAGTTGCTCCTGCAACTCTCTTCGACTTTTCTACTTTTTGTTTAATAATCATAACATGGAAATACCATACTTCGTGCGCCAACAAATCTTAAATTAGTATTGCTATGTAAACTTAACGAGATTAAAAACTCAATCACCTATACAAATAGATATACAGAATTTTAAAAAAATGTCTTTATTACACTTCATACAACCATAAAATACAATGAAAATTATTAATTCCTAAACCGGCTATACCGCAATGTATATCTATAATGTATATCAATGAATATCGACATGGTAAAAATTGTAATTTACAAGTTTTTCTCTTAAAATTAGTAAAATACTCTACAAATTCAAGTGTTCAATTGTACCAACAATTTAAATAACAGAAATATATTTTGCGACGTAACTTAAATTTACTCGCCATTTAAATTTTGTTTTTTTTTTCATCAATATCTTTTTTCTTACATTTAATTTAGGAGAAGTGTATCAGAACATAAGTCACTGAATACAGTAATCTAGACTGAATCAAAATCAATATTCGGTTGTAGAACATTCAAATTGGAATATCCATATTATCTCAACGAGCTATTTGTTACCTATGTAGAAATATGTACCCTCAATTTGAATAACTCTGTCTCTTTCGCGCGAGTACGTAGTAAAGGCAACCGTTTCATTCTATCCCATTACTTTTATATTGTTCGCTAACTTTCTTGTTTGTATAAGCAAATACACGTATTTGAAAGTTTGTATATTTGTAAGTTCTATTGTAGATACCATAATAGGTACATTTTTATATTTAGAATTTTAAAAGGTCAGTTATTTGAGTTTCAAAATATATTGAGTTCTATAGCGTGTTCATAGTATTTTATGATATTAGAAAATTATAAAGGACAGATAGGTGTAACCTTGTACCGTTTAACTCAATTCGCTTCGCATATCACAGTAGTTTTACGATTCAATCGCTGCCCACGGTGTCACGGATTTTAAATTTAATATCTAAATGTGGCAAACTGTTTGTCATCGTCGTTGTTGCCGACCTTCGTCGACTGCTGGTCTCCTGCCTCCTGGTCTGGTCTCTTGACATCATTCGTGAATACAGAAGAATATCGACATGGTAAAAATCATTCAATGAGATATCATTATTGATTACAAAAATCTTCAACTGTCAACAACTTCAATCTTCTACAGTCAGTGAACCAATTTTAAACGAAATCACATGTAGCCAACATGTTTTTTCCGTGCAAAAGTAATAATAAGTAATTTGAATATGAGTGTTTTAGTATATTTCAAGGGACACGTTAGTATTAGGACTTTTATTCCTATACATACATAAATAAATCGTTTATTGTTTTCCCACAATCGATTGTTTTGAACACAATTGAGCTATACAACTAATGAGTAGGGGACTGGTGTCCAAACTAGGCATGATCCTGTGTGATGAACACCTATGACACATGGATAAAATTATAAATTCGCCAGTCGTGTGGAAATATTTTATAAATGCAGATACTTTATCACCCTTGTAAATAAAAATAAAATAAATAAAAAATAAAAAATTCTATCGCCCCCGTTAACCCAAGATCTCGGAATATGCCACTAAACTGCGCTTTTTAATGTGTAACATCTTTACGCTCACTTTCCTGCAATCTGTGGGAGTGATTTTGTGAAAAGCGACAGAAGTGTGTAACAGGAAGCCGCATCCCTGCTTTTCTGTTGAGTTGATGGCACCAACCTATTATCCGAGAGGTTGGTATATAATGTTTATGTTACTCATTACCAAGGTGAGATGTCAGATGTTATACATCATATGCGACTACTAGCTCGCTTTTTTTTTAGTAAGGTCTAATCTGTAAACGGCATTCCCTGCTAACACTGCCGCTCATTTTGTACAAGTTTTCCTTTGACTGTTTCCAGATTTATCGACTCAAAACAGTTCAACCACCGAAGTATAATTTACTCAATTCTATTCACGGTAACCTTGTAGTTACATGACACTACTATTACTAGACTTATCACGCTATTTCTAGTTTGTTGAAAATAATAAAGAACGAAATAACCATTTAAACAGTTTAACCGTAATGCCTAATTGAGAGTTGAGTACAATTTACACAACAAATGTTATCTTAACCCATTTCTCAGCAAATCTTATCTGATATAATATAGATTTCACGGGGAATCTCAACATTTGGCCGCTACCTTGTATGGTTCATTTAAGGTTGTTTATTCTTTCTTTCTAATACTACGCCCATGTAATGCCCGGAACGAGACTAACAAACGTAGTACAGCTTCGTACAGCTCTTGTAGGAACATGCGCGTACGCGGGAGGTGATCTGTAATGGGTAGGTTGACCGCGAGTCTTAAGTTATTGTGTGTGTGTGTGTACAGCTTTCGCTCTTGCTATTCTGAGGATGCCCTAAAAGACTACTAATAGGAGCTCTCAAGGAATGTGCAGCAACACCCTACGTCGATTTTATATGAAGTGCGGTCGCTAATCCTACAAAGGGTCACAACATACGATAATCAAGGCGGTGAATGGCTAAGCTTTTATTTTGGAATCTTTTTCTATTTCGACTTCTAGTGATGATTTTTAAATATAAACCAGTACATTAACTCAATGTTTAACTTATTAGTGGACCAATTTAATGATTTACAGTATAGTCGTATACGTTTGTATTTTGTTAGCAACATGTTCCTCAAACTAATTTACGTGGAAATAACTAATGCTACAGATAAATCTTTGGCCATTTGTCTAGATTCGTCGACCAGACCATTGTTATATGAATATCCTTGACGTGTTATTTCACAATACATATAATTTAATGAAATCGACTGTAGTAAAGTATTTTGCCGCTGACAATAGTTTATGTTCATTACTTCACATTATTCACCCGCAGTGCGTAGTTATTTTCATTAGTGTCAAATATTAACAAACTGACGTAACATTTAAGCGTCAAGGTATTATGTAAAAATATTAAATACATTATTATACTGTATTATAACTATACTGGATAGTAGAGCAGTACCGTACTGCAGCATAAACCTTTTTTATTGTAGGAGACAGACATGGAGCATCTCCTCTGATAATATGTGATCTCCGCTGCTCAACAGCTCAAACAATTACAAGAATTACGCTTTAAATATTTAGCAAAACTATGTTCATTAACTTTTATAATAACAAAAAAACATTAAATGTAATGTGTAGAGATCTAAAGGTTTACTATCATTGTTTATGAACATTGACAATAAACCTTTACAGTAAAAGACTTGCGGAACAGAAGGGCCAGAGAAGTCGCTTTGAATTTTGCGTCAAAATGGCGGAGCACAAGTGTAAAGTGGAGAAGCAGTTGCTGTTTGCGAAACACACAGACGTTGACCAACACAGAGTAACTATTTCGGAATTCTAAATAATTTCAGACGATGCTTGCGTATAAGATATGTTGTGACATTTATTGCCACTGATAAAAATAAATAAGTATTAATGAATACTACGCACAAACAGAAAAATAGTCCAATTGGTGCGTGCGCGTGCGCACGTCACCCTCATGCTACGTATAAAATATGCCAAAACATATACTCGTTTTAATTATAATAGTAATTTTAGAGAAAAACTTCATTTTGAACAGTATAGTAGCGTACAAATAGGCTAGTTTACTTGTCATACGAAGTGTTTTATTATATTTTTATTAAAAAGTGCAAGGAAGCTGTTGTTGCCGCGGAATAAGCAATAAGAATATTGGTGTTATTATATTATATATAAGCAAATAAAAGCAGAAATAGAAAAGAAATATACGAAATAACGAAAACGTAAACAATAAATAGCAACTATAAACTATTTAGACAATGTTTAAATATTGGCCGTCTGGGAAACTTCATAAGAGTTCAATGCCCTATGGATGTGGGTACACCTTTGATGTATCACATTGATTGTAAGCAATACAACAGTAAACATTGCAGGCCATAACTTGAAATTAGAGCTTAAAAAGTTATCAAAAATTATTGTAATGAACAACTCTATAACACATTTAAGATTACAGATCCCACTATAACGATTTTAATGCTAACAATGCTGGGCAAGATCGAAGGGAAGAGACGCGCTGCGAAATACAAGAGAATGGACGGAGATTAACTCAGCCGAAGAATTGTTTCGTCTCGCACAGAAAATGGGCACATTTGCGAAGTTAGTGGCCTTCAGTTTTGAAGAGGCACTAGAAGAAGAATTTTACGGTTATAACTGAGGACACTATCTTCGTCACTTCAGAATTCTTCTTTCTTCTTCAGATAAAAAACATTTTTATAGTTATCAGCTAAACTCCGAACGTGTTTCAAGACAACCATTGGCTTATGATCCAACTCAAACGTAATTTCGTTCAACCAACCAGAAACATTGTGTATATAAAGTTATTATTTTTAAATAAACATCAATTAACTTAAGCATAATAAGTTAAAAATAAAAATCAATGTAAATGTCTATTCTCGTGTTGGGTCGTGACTGAATTATAATTCCAACAACCATTCTCATTTCTGGAGCCTTGAGCATAAAGGTTCATTTGAGTTCGCGTTTTATCGCCAATACATTTAATATGCATTGCCAGCGGAGCGTGGAAACCATTGCATGTTGTGTTGTGGATCTTTTGCATATATAAACAACCATTTTCTATTTGTAACTTACAACAGAACTTATTGAGAACAGTTTTTCATTTATTTATTATAAATTTATTTTTTGAAAATATTATCTACCAAACATCTTGTGATAACGCCAACTCTTAAGCTAAGTGAGTATATCTTCAACCTTTATTTTAAAGTTTACCTGGTATCAAAATAGCGTTTACATTTACAAGTACAAATCGCTAGTGTCCACAAAATGTGTCATAAAAAGTAATTTAACAGGTACAATAAAAAGTACCATTTCTTCCTCGAAAAAGAGTTTAGTTCAATAACGAATTTAAATCTTCAATAAAGCTTGTGTGCGTGCATCATTTGTGTGCGAAATAATCGCACTCTATTATATTCAGCTTAATTTTAATACCATGAAAATTAATTATGTGGACAAGAAAAAACATATATAAAATAAACCTAATGAAACTATTATTATTATTAAAATAAAATTCCGGAAACATTAAGTGTTAAGCGGAAAATAAAAAAAAATGTAATTCGAACAAAACTACTTTTAAGAGCAACAATTTTCACCTTAAATTTTCCTTTTCTCTCCGCGACGCCGCGAGCAGCGAGCAGCTGAGAATTGTGTGAATTCAGAGATAACGTTTCTTTTAAATTTTCACACGATCTTCTTATTAGAATTTTCCTTGTTAAAGATAAAAATAACAAGTATGTATAACAATTGTCGACGCGGTATGAATATTTTTAAATACAAAATAATTGCCAATTTTTAACCGTGTAAAGTACCTAGTGTACCCTGTACGTATAAAGGTAAGATTGAAACCGCCGTGTACTTTACCGCATCTGAAGACAAACATTTGTGATTTTTGAATTTTTAAGCCTTTGACACAATTGCGCAATAATCTTTCTGAATTCCGCTTTCCGGCCGCTAATTTGAGTTTTCTATACAAGACTAGTACAAAAACAAAACAGACTCGTCTGGATAATTTGACTTGGAAGCAAACCTTCGTGCGACAAATCGTGAAATTAAAATTTATCTACTGTTAGCGCTTCAATCTTTGATTTAATTTTAAATATCTAGTTTTTTTAAAGAAAAATCAGTTATTATACCTTTTTAATGTTTTTGTGCAATTAATGTAATTAAAACATGTAGCTAATTATAGAATTTAATAAAACAATGGTATAGCACAAGAATCAGTAAAATAACATTATCACCGACTTAGTTTTAATTATCCGTTAATTAATTTTCTTGTTTTTAAAGATACCCTCAGATCTTTTACCGTACTTAAAGGATTCACCTTTATAATTTGGGATTAGGAAAATCTGTGCTCTACGAACCCGCCACACTGTGCAAATGCTACGAACATTTTTAAACAACCCTATTTAATGTCTCTCAACATTTTCGGCGTATTGAGTATTTGAATAGATTTCATCATTGTACCTTTCGTAAGTTATAACACACATAAATATATTGATATTTATGTGTGTACACATATTGTGTGTGTATACATCATATTGATGTATTCATACAAAATAATATCTGATAAAATTACATTAGTAAATCTTATACGTAAAGGGTAATTTATTCATTCCATCAAAAGGTACTGTCTTGTTTAAATTTTATTATATAATCAATGCTTATTTAAATACCGTAAATAATCTTTAGACCACATTCAAGCCCTCGAGTGGAGCGAAATACGTTTTATAAAAATCGTAAACATCTTATTTCAGACCCCTTAAGTTATATTATTAATAACATGGATCTAACTTTCCGATTCATACTCACAAATGTACTAGAAATAATCGACGCGTACCTGACATAAGTCCGTAAGTATAGTAAATATAATAATAAATCTTTTTATTGGGCTATGTCAAAAATCGTGTACATTCCGCGACAGGACATCTGTCAACTCGTACGGGGAAATAGCCTCGAACGAGGCTATCTGTATTTTTTCAGTGTGCGAGCCCGCGGGTTCCGCGGCGGCCCGCGCGCCCGCCAGCCGCGGCGCCGCCCCGCTCCGTTCGCGGTCTCCATGGCGACCAGCTCAAATGACGTATCGATCCCGCAGGGGGTGCGCGGTGGGGGCGCCGGGGGGCCCCCCCCCACCCCCCCCCCCCCCCACGCCCCCCCCCCCCCCCCCCCCCCCCCGTTGCCCCAGCAAAA